>JAODAL010002192.1:0-203050 GCA_025379985.1 Phyllomedusa bahiana | reverse complement strand
AATCTACAGCACAGGAATACCGTCGGATTTTCGGCAGATTCAAAATACTGAATACGACAGTATCTTGTGCTGCGCAGACATCAATGAAAAATCTGTGCTGTAATCTAAACAGCACAGATTTTTTACTGTTGGGTTCAAAATCCAGCAGGATATGCAACGTGTTGTAAATGCCGCCATATTCCGCTCAGATTTGCCATCAGCTCCGTACATTGAATGTATGGGCCGATGGCAAATCCGATAACCAACCGTGGCTTTTGCACAAATCTGCGGCAAAAACCATGGTCCAGCAATGTGAAAATGCCATCGGAGTTTGGCCAGCATTTTGACATATGCTGTGTGAATTTAGCCTTATTTGTTATAATTTTATAGTTTTTTAATTATATTTTGTAATCTGATACAGGCAGTCCCTAATTTACAACCTTCTGACTTGCATCTGTCCCCTAGTTACAAAAGGAGACGTAAGGGGCATGGGCCACATAAGCCTTTATTTGACCACTCCGTCTTCCAGCTGGCACAGCAGCTCTTTTACTTTCCTCCTGCCCATCTGCCTCTTACTGAGAACCTCCATCTTCCGGCTGGCACAACAGCTATCCTTTACACTGCTCTGGTCTTGCGCTGTCCGCCCCAGCATGGCAGGTTCGTTCTTAGTGCTCCCGTTCCCTCCACCCCTCCCGCGACCTCCAATGTAAAATACAGTATTATTCTATATCAGCACCCATACAATTAATTCACGTGTGGCATGCTGGCATTTGTAATTGTGGAACTACAACTGCCAGTATGCCACACCACTCACGTACTTATTGTATGGGTGTTGATTAATACATTTCTGTGCCCCTACTTAGAAGATTTCACCTCACTTTCTATCTCTCATGTGCTGCTGAAACATGCTAGCTTTTGTAGTTCCATGTTCCACAGCAGCTAGTAGCTGTGGAATTACAAATGCCAGCATGCCATAGCAGCACATGAGAGATAGAAAGTGAGATGAAATCTTCTGAGTAGGGGCACAGACAGCAAGAACAAATGTTAAAAACCCTTCCCTGCACTATCCAAGACTAAAAAATGCACATGTTCTGACTTGCATACAAATTCAATTTACAAGCAAATCTACAGTCCATATCCTGTTAATAACCCGGGACTGCCTGTATATAAACCGTCCTCATCTAAGCCTCATTCTCAATCTGTACAAGCTTTAAACAACCCAAATGACTTACAAGACTATATACATGCTACTTAGCAAAATGCAATAAATATTGGCGATCCCTGTGAAAAATGCAGTTGAAGTTTTCCGACACCGTCTTAACCCCTTACCGCCGGAGCCAGTTTTGGCCTCTCTGACAGAGCCCTATTTTTGAAATCTGTCATGTGTCACTTTATGTGAGAATAACTTTTTGACACTTTAACCTATCCATGTGGATTCCAGAGATTGTTTTCTCGTGACACATTGTGGCTTTAAGATAGTAAGAAATTTTGGTCCAAAAAATGTTTGTTTATTTGTGAAAAATATCAAAAAATCGTGAAAAATTTGAAAAAAATTTACCATTTTAAACATCAAAAATTTCTGCATGTAAAAACAGATAGTTATTCCACTCAAAATAGTTTATAACTGGCATCTACCCTATGTCTGCTGTATTTGGCAATCATTTTTTTAAATGTCTTTTTTTTTTTTTACGACATTAGGGGCTTAGAAATTTAGTAGTAATTTTTCAAATTTTCAACAAAATTTGCAATATACATTTTTTAGAGAACCATCCAGTTCTAACGTGATTTTGATTGGCCTGAAATGTTAGATACCCCCATAAATGCCCTCATCAAAGGGAAACTACACCCCTTAAAGCATTCAAACCGCATTTAGGAATTTATTAACCCATTAGGTGTTTCACAGGAATTAAAGCAAAGTGGAAGTGAAATTTCAAAATTTCACTTTTTTTTGCAGATTTTAAATTTTTATACATTGTTCACAAGATACGGTAAATGTGATCAGGAAAATACAACTTAATATTGATTCCCCAGATTCTGCCGGTTTTCAGAGATATCCCATATGTGGCCCTAAGGCATGAGTTGGCGCAACCACAAGCCCCAGAATAGGAGGAGCACCTACTGGACTCGGGAGACTCATTGGCATTCCCATTTTATTTAGGGGCCATTTCAGGTTTGCGGACACCCTAAGGTTCCAAAACCCAATAAACGCCCCTAAAAATACCCCATATTGGAAACAAACACCCCTTAAGGAATATATCCAGGGGTGTAGTGAGCAAAATCGACCCCACAGTTTTGTCACAAAAAAATTTTAGCGTTAGCTGTGAAAATGTAAAACAATTTTTTTTTCCAATAATCTGCAATTTTGCTGAAAATGTTTAATTTTTAAACAAGGAATCCTGGTAAAAAACACCCAAAACCTTTTACACAATTTTCTTCCAAGTTGGGCAATACCCTACATGTGGGTGTAATCTGCTGTTTGGGCGCAGGGCCCAGGGGTATAAGGGGAGGGAGCGCTACTTGGCTTTTGGAATGCAGATTTTGGGGGGGCCCCATGTCGCTATACAAAGCCCCCAAAGTACCAGAACAGGTGAAACCTTCCATAAGTCAACCTATTTTGGATTCAGCACGCCTCAAAGAACTCATCTAGGGTGTATTGTACATTTTGGGTGCACAGTGTTACAAAGTTGCTTTTTTTGCATTGGGCTATGAAAATGAGGCGAAAAAGCAGTTCCGCCTTTTGTTTTTTTTGAGCTTCCAAATTTTACAGCGTTCGCCGTGCATTTGTAAATGACAGGATATCTTTATTATGGGGGTCGGTACAATTGCAATGGTATAATTTTATATAGTTTTTTTATGTTTTATTACTTTTACAAAATAGAAATAGGTCTATAAAAAAAATTGCGTTTTATGTTGTTCTGTTCTGATAGCCATAACGTTTTCATTTTTCTGTATAGGGGAAAATAAATTCTGGGCTTGTTTTTGTGGTTTAGTTAATGTTTTTATTAGTACCATTATGGGGGGCATATGCCGCTTTGATCACTTTTATTAAAGGTTTTTGAGTGAGGCATTTTGAACAAAATACAGCATTCCTGTAGTTTTTTTTTTTTATTTTTTAACAGCGGTCACCGTGCAGTATAACTGACATACTAAGTATTACTCATCAGGTCGATACGATTACAGCGATATCCAATTTGTAATTTTTTTAAATGTTTAACTGCTTTTTACACAATATAAACACTTTATTCAAAAAGGAAAAACACGTTTTTGCATCGCCATAGCTGAGAGCCATAACTTTTTATTTTTCTGTGTACGGACTGTGTAGGGGCTTGTTTTTTGCGGGAAGAGTTGACATTTTTTTGGTAGAATTTTTGGGGGGACAAAAGTTTTTGGTCGCTTTTAAATCTATTTTTTGAAGGTAGGGTGAAGATAATACTGCAATCCTAGTAGGTTTTTTTTTTTTTATTTTAACAAACGCTACTGTGCAGTATCCATGACCAGTTAGCTTTACTCTCTGGTCGATACGATTATTGGGGATAACCCTATTTATATAGTTTTTTTAAAAATTTTAAGCACTTTAAAAAAAAAAAAAAGGGTTTTTTATTGTGTTAAATAATATTTTTGCATCGCTGTCTTTTGAGAGCCATAACTTTCTTATTTTTCCCATATACAGTGACGTGTAAGGACTTTTTTTTGCGGGATGAACTGAAGTTTTAATTGTACAACTTTGGCGTCCCATATGAATTTTTTGATCGCTTTTTATTCAATTTTTATGTGCTGCAGGATGTCAAAAATCGCAATTCTGTGAACTGGGTTTTTTTTTTGTTTTTATGGCGTTCACCGTACGGTTTAATTAACATGACAATTTATCGGGTGGGTCGTTACGCACGCGGCGATACCAAATATGGACTTTATTTATTTTTGATCTTTTTTGGGGCATTGGCGTTGTAAAGGGAAAAGGGCGGTTGTACGTGTTTTTATTTTATTGTTTGTGTTTGTTTTACTTTTTTTTCACTTTTGACATTTATTTTACTTTTTTCACTTTTTTTCACTTTATCTTCTAACAGCAATCATCAGATTTCTGTTAGAATGCAGACCAGTGCACAGTATCAGTACTGTGTACTGGTTGCCAAGACAACGCCTGTCACCATGCCCACAATGCATTGCGGGCATGGTGACGTCACTGATGACCCCGGGAAGTGCCGTTCACTTCCCAGGATCATCAGACAGGGGGTCGGTTTCCGCACTACATGCGGCAGCCGACGGGGGCAGGCAGGAGAGCTCACCCTCCTGCCTGCGACTTTATTATCGCAGCCATGACAGGCTGCGGTAATGAAGCGGTAATCACCCGCGGCCGGAGCTGATGGGGCATGAAGCCCGCGGTAATTTACCGCTGGTCCCATGTTGCGATCGCGCGCGGCTCGCCCGCAAGCCCGCGCGATCGCCAGGGCGTATGAATACTCCATTTTGCGGGAAGTCACTTCCCGCTAGGGCGTATCCATACGCCCTATGTCGGGAAGGGGTTAAAGGGAATGTGTTATCAAAAAATGAGTCATTGTTTAAGTCCCATTTTTATGTTAAACACATTTTTTTAATGAATTTTTTGATTGTTTTTTTTAATTTTTCATATCACTTTCAATATTGTTTAATAATTCTTAAGTCTTGCAGTTTTCACTTTGGCCACTAGGCCTTGTTTGCACTGGTTTAACAGCAGTCAGAGAGATGCTTTACTACTGTAGCTTCATGCACAAATGAGACGTAAGACTGACTCAGTTTCCCCTTCACTTCTATAGAGAGTTTCCTATCACGCTCTGTGACCTGGGAAGAAATCAGTGTGCAGGGAGGTGAAAGGTGAGCTATACCATCTCCTCTTGTGACTGCTGGATCCTGGTGTTATCCTATTCACACTGGTGTCTCCTTTCAGTTTGACCTTCTTTGTGCTGATAATGAGTAGACAACTGAGAATCTTTCTGTACAGAACAGGAAGTGTCAGACAATTATTAGGCCTAGTGGCCAAAGTGAAAACTGCAGGATTTAAGAATTAAAAAATATTGAAAGTGATATTGAAAATGATAAAAAAAAAAACCAAAAATTCCTTAAAAATGTGTTGAACATAAAAATGTGAGTTAAACAATAAGTCATTTTTGATGACACACTCCCTTTAATGTTAGCATAGAAGTTGACTCAGCGTTGACAGAAGAGGGGATCTGTAGCCCTCAGCCCTATATCTATGCTCTGACTGAGATGCCTTATCACAACAATGTCTTCCCAAGACTTTAGGATATCCCACGAGTGGCCAGTAAGGGCAGGAGTCATGCCTATATCTATGCATCATTCTCGTTGTAATCCTGTGACCCAAAATCCACAAATTTTGTCAAAATTAATTTAATTTCAAACTTTACTAAAATCCTCTGAATGATTAAAACCATATAAACATACAAGTAAATAGATTAGCTATTGTATTTACAAATTTTTATTAATATAAAACAAAACTTTTTCTAGTATTTTAGGCCCCGTTTTACCGGCTTTAAAATGGGGGGTTTCGGTCCGTAATTACGCGCCGAAGTGCGCCCAAATTAAAGGCCAAAAGGCCCATTCATTACGGTAATTACAGTTCCACAAGACTAATGGATTACGCTATCCTCTCCCGCCCTCGAAGCGTGCGGTGGAGATAATTACATGTCACTTTCTAGGCTATACCGCCGCAGCAGTGAAGTCAATGGCCGCGAAGTGCCGGCCCTGCTACTCCCCCGCTCCCCGCCGTCCCACGGCGTAATTGCGGGCGTAATACGTCCGCATTAAGCCGTGTGAACATAGCCTTAGAGGTAAAAAGATTAAAACAAAAACAAAAAACTTTTTGAAGGGAAGCCAGACTTGAGAATATTGAAAACAAATGCCTAGGAAGAAAACGTGTTTAATTCCACCCGTTGCTGGCGAAGAACGAAAATATGCTGGTTGTCTGAAAATAAAAAATGAAAATCATCCACTTGATATTAATATATGGATTCTTACCACACGGCCAACAGCACAGTACAATCTGTGAACACAAAACAAACTCGCAATTTGTTCCTTCTACTTTTAAAAGATAAACAAGGCTCATTTGAATAGACGCGAAGCGGAACGGGTGTTTGGGGCCCATTATAGCAAGACACAATGTTATTCCACAGCTAACACATGCTTGAGGTTCATTTATAATTTACTACAGCAGAGAACACCTAGTGATGTAGAAAAGAAGACAAAGTGAAGCAAAAAAAAAAATCATGTTTTATTTAATGAGGACTGTATCACCTATTTATAAAGCGTTAACAAAGCCTGTAGTAATAAAACCTATACAAATCATCTGTTTGGAGATACACACCCGACTGCTTAAGTACATTTAGGAAAGAGCGAGTTCTGTTCAAATCCACCACATTATCTTATCACTCTGTGCTAGACATACTTATACAAAAAAACACTACAATTTTTTGGACCATATTCACAGCTCAATGGCTGGACTAGACTGAACCCAGTAGCAGGCATCTCTAGCCCATATGCTACCTGGGAAAAATTAACAAGTGCAGCTAATTGCTGAACAGCAGCTCACACACCCCACTGCTAGGGGAACAATTAGATGATAAAAAACTGCACTTTAACTTAATACCTGTTCACACCAGCATGCAGAAAAGCCACAGTATAATGCATGGGGAGATTGCACAAATGCAAAAATACCAATAAAACAATCACGCACATACCCTCAATGCATGAGGGGGGTGTTTGCTGTTACTACAATTGCATATAAATAAGACGAAACAGAAGGGTGCCATAAATACAGATACGTGTGATACACAATGCTGACTTACAACCTATTAGTGACACCCATAGTATTAGATTAGGCGGGCTGCCCAGCACTTTTTAGGAGTACAACACAAAACGCAGGCACTCTCCGCTCCCCAGTATTCTTGGGCAGATAAAAAAAATATGAAATACTGGAAAAATGTTAAATGTGAGATATTAGTTGGTATAGGGGGCCCCAATACGCAAGCTCGAAACTGGCATCAATGGTCCTCATGTCTTGTGAGTTCCTACGCTAACAATTTACTTCTGTATGCTGGTGTGAACAGGTATTAAGTTAAAGTGCAGTTTTTTTCATCTAATTGTTCCCCTAGCAGTGGGGTATGTGAGCTGCTGCTCAGCGATTAGCTGCACCTGTTAATTTTTCCCAGGTAGCATATAGGCCAGAGCTGCCTGCTGCTGGGTTCAGTCTGGTCCAGCCATTGAGCTGCAGTGTTCTTTGAGTAAGTAATGTCCCATTTTTTTCTTGGTTTTTTCTAGACATACTTAGAGCAGAAATATATCTGATACAGAAATTTCTGAATGGGGCTTGCAGAAATTCACGTGCTTGCCACCAAAACTATTATTTTTGGACAAATCTATCTGGTTTTCAGAAATGTATACAAGGAATCTGCCTCACGTGAAGTCATTTCCACGCTGATCTGTTTGACTTATGTCACTGATTTTGACTGTACATGCGGTATATTTCAGCACAGTTTATGGCCGCAGAATAGCACCATTGAATGCGACTAATTGGTTTCCTGTCCTTCTGAAACGGATTCCAACATGGAATCCCCGCAGAAACAGGTCGATAAGGGACATGCCACTTTATTCAGTTGTCACCTTATAGGTAAGTCTTATCTATAGAAATGCACTAAATTGTCGACTGCAATTTTATTTTCTTATTTTATTTTATTTTAAAGGGAATCTGTTGTCATTTTTTCTTATTAAATCAAGCCCTTGATCCATATTATTTTCTTCTTTCCTGATTTTGTTCTCTGATTGTTGATTTCTCAATTCAGTTGTCTATTTACGATTGTGGGGGACAGCTTTTTTGCCTGAGCTGCTTTAGCAGCATTTAGAGAGATGCTTTACAGCAGCTACATGCACATAGGAGCCTGTGAACTGGATTAGTCCCACTGACTTCTTAAAGGGGTTTTATCATTTCATTAAATGGTCTTCAGTATAAGGGGGCAGTGAAAAGAAGCAAGTTTGCAATTGGATGTCATTAGCAAAGCTGTCTTGTTTTCACTGTCTTTCTTATGTTCGTTTTCTGTAAACACTGTTCCCCAGTGCCCATTGGATCCTACCTCCTTTAATTTCATTGGCTGATGGCTCTACTAATTTACATTCTGTCTGGCCTCCGGTCGTATTCACGGGAGCCCTCATTCCTGCCTCTCTCACTCAGAAAAAGGGGCTGGCAACAATTCACTCTGTACAGCTAGCAGCTTCTCATTGACACTGCAGCTGCTTCTACAATAAGAAAACAGCAGAATTGTGCCTCGTTGCCTAATGCTCCTGTGTGTAAGGCGCCGGCAACATTTCACTCTGCACAGCCGCCAGCTCCTCAGTGACACTGCAGCTGCTTCTACAATCAGAAAAAAGCAGAATTGTGCCTCGGCACCTAATGCTCCAGCATAGAAGGGAGACGGATCTGTGCTCTGGAGGAGTTCATAGAAGACTGGATTCAACTGTAACAAACCTCCAGCTGTGAGAGGAGAAAAGATCACTGCTCTGAGTTCATAGAAGGCTTTCTAGACTGAATGCAGGCCTGTGGTATGTAAACAGCTCTTACAAAATAAGACTGCAAAAGGAGAGGAACGACACAGTGACATGTGGAGGGGGGGGGTTTGAACACACTGACTTGGGAGCGAGCATGAACAGTGAAGGGGGGATGATGTCATCCCCCTTCAGTTAAGAAACACCCAGCTGGGAGGTGAAAAACAAGCTACAAGAGAAGAGCCGAACTGATGAAGCTATACATCCCCTTTAAGAATTATTAAAAAATATTGAAACTGTTAGGGAAAATTAAAAAAAAAATAACAAAAAATTCCTAGAAATGCGTTTAACATAAAAACATGACTTAAACAGTAAGTCATTTTTTGATGACACATTCCCTTTAATGGAATATTCTGGTTTAGACTAAACATTCAAAAATACTGACATGGGCAACACTAAGTTCAGAGTTAGGTCTAGTGTCCAGGAATCTTTTGAGTAGGGCAAAAAACTATAAGAACAAACAACAATAGCTTTGGAGGGCCCAGAACAGTTATGCACTTACAATTTTGCAATGTTTCTTTTCTCCTGCGGAGGCACTGTAGCAGATTGAAGCTTTTGTTGCTCAGTAACCTCACAGAGTTATTCACGCTTTTATTATTTTATCACCAGGGAACCATTGTAAGAAAAAGGTATTGTCCAAAGTGAATAACCCTTTCACAGAACTAAAGTCATGTGACCCGGATCCCAATAAAGTTGTATGATGCTTTTTAGGCCACTTGATTAGATTGCACCGCCAAAGTCACCATGCATGTGTTTTTTTTAAATTATATTTGAAAATGAACCTTGGAAGGTAAAGGTTAAGGGGCAATCATAGGCAACATAGCTCAGCTTAAATTAAAATCACCCTTTTTGGAAGAGAAATATTGCTGCTTTAAGACAGACACACGGTAACCTAGTGAAGTGGCCCACACAGAAATTAGAGAAGGTGAGTGATATATGAGCCGTCCTGTGCTCTGGGAAAGGAGTGAATTAAAGCCGGCATTGAGGAGGAGTAGGATAAGAAGGAAAGGGAAAGGAGGGGGGGTTGGTATCTGGAGAGGACACTTGTTTGGCAAGATCAGTGGAAAATAAAAAGTGCACAGAATAAAAAAAAAAATCTCTTTAAGAGCAGTCAGTGGGGAACTGCCAACAAAAACTAATTTGTATTACTGAGATGAGTGAGAGAGTACAAGACAGACAGGGAAAGAAAAAGAGGCAATAGTCTAGAACAGGAAGGACTGCAACACTTAAACTAACACCACACTTTTTTACCATTGATGTGCATATAGGCTCCTTGAAATTTAGTTTTTAGTAATTAAATCTCACCTTGTAAATGAGCTTAGAAATTATATGAGACAGGAATAAACACTGAAGCTTAATCAGCATACGGCCCAAATTACACTGTGCTATAAAAATAGCACTTGTAGTCATGCAGGTTGGCGCAAGACGACCAAACTTGGCTGCACCATTAGTAGTCGCCTTTCCTGGGTCTGCACAGTGGTTCCTTTTACTCAGATACCCCCAGGGCATAAGTAGGGCTGAAGGGTAGCCAACCAAGAAGTCGAAGAGCACAATAATACGAGTCGCATATCAAACAATGAACTAAAGATGGTGTCACCATTAGATGACGGACCCTGCTTGATGACAAAGTAGGCAATGGCAGAGGAACATTAAGGGCGCGTTCTCACGGCACAGGACAAATACCGGTCGGTTTGCCGGCCAGTAATTGTTCTGTTTTGCGCCTGCCCCACGGCCGCAGGGGTGGACGGCTTTTCTCCGCGATGAGCGGAGAAAGGCCATTCCCCTTCACATTGGCTTGCACAGATTCCGTCCGGAAACCGAACGGAAGCTTGTGCTTGCACAATGTTTTGTGGGCGGAAAAACCGCAGGACAGAAAACCCGTGCAGTGGGGACTGCTGCACGGGTCTTCCATAGAGCTACATTGTGCTAATTTTCGGACAGTTTTTCAGGCGGTCTGAAAAACCGGCTGAAAACCCGTACCATGGGTCATGCCCTTAAGAGTGACACTATAAATATATACAGTCTGGATGAAGAGCAAGAAATGACTCTAATAAACTGTTCTTGTATCTTTCCTTGGATCTTTCCCTAATGCTGAACTTAAAGGGGTTGTCTCGCTACAAAGAATAGCTTTCAAATTGTAGGGAACACAAAATAAAGACATTTTCCAAATATATTGCTTTGTTCCTCTGTTTTCCCTAAGGAGATACAAGTGAATTTATGACCTCCCTGGCTATTTCAGTTCCCTCAGTAACCGACCTGTAAACAATTCTCCCCCTGCTGTTTGTTCTATGAGATAGCAGTGAGTGATGTCATCACACAGGTCCTGGCAGTGTCCTGTGCTGCTGAGCAGTAAAAAGCTTGATTTATGTAAAATAAACAGCACTGTAACTAGGGCTTTTGTTTGAGGGATCAGATAAGAAGTCCTGTTAGTAGTTTGAGACGCTAATCTGATCTAATTAGCAACTGAAAGCACAGCACAGCATGGAGCTGTACAAGCACAAGCTGTATGCAAATTAGTCAGTCTGAACCAGGAAGTGGCAGAGTATTTCATTCATGCATCCTTTGAAACTCTGTAGGGAGACAACTCCTTTAACACCAGACACCACTGACCCTTTTCTGTCCCTTCAAATGTTGCTGCAGACCTCTCTAAACTACAATAGACAGGGTCAAAAATGAGGACTCTAGGACACAGAAAAACTCAATGCTGAGACAGCGAATAAAACAGTGACAAAAAATAAGATGTTCATAAACTCCAGGAAAAAAAATTACAACTGAATAGGAAAAATACACAAAACTAGACAGAACAAGATATACCAGTAATTAAGACTTTAGATAACTGGATACAGAATACTAAGCAGGTACTAGACAAAATCTCTCAAGACAAGCAGTATAATCTGCACTGTGCTGACAAAACCAGTCAACTTTATAGAGAGAGGCTGGTGAATACACAGAAAATACAATAGACATCATATGATTAAAGGGGTTGTCTCACTACAAAGAATAGCTTTCAAAATGTAGGGAACACTAAATAAAGACGTTTTCAAAATATATTGCTTTGTTCATTTTTTGTTTTGTTAAAGAGCTACAAATGATTTTATCACCTTCTGTGCTCTCTCTGGTTCCCCTAGTGACCGACCTGTGTACTCTTTCTCCCCTGCTGTTTGTTCTATCTGATAGCAGGGAGTGAAGTCATCACACAGGCCTGCAGTGAGAGCTTGTGTGTTATCTGATCTTTCAGACAAAAGACAGTAATTACTCTACTGTTTACATTAGCTCAGAAGCTTCTCAGACTTCACAGAAGGTAGTTTAGCTAATCTAGACTGATAAACAGAGAAGTCTGAATACATGGAGCTCATATGCTAATTACAGACAGCTTGACCAGGAAGTTACAGAGCAAAGCAGCATTATTTCATTCATGCATCCTATGAAACTTTGAGATGAGACCACCCCTTTAAGTAAAGCACAGGTACAAAGAGCATAATAACAATCAGTGTCAAGTAACCAATTGAAATGCATGTCAGAAAAAAAGCCTTGACCATGTTCAATAATGTCAAAATCAATTACCTTTGAAAAACATGGTAGAGTCCAAAATTAGGAAATAGCAAGAATAATCAATTCATGTTACAGTGACTGAAAAAAGTAACATTCCTTTAAAACAATGAAATTAAAGTAGATTTATCTAATCCATTATCAGATTCCATCAACTCTTGTCTCACATGCTCAACCTTTCCCTCATCCCTTTCTGCAAGTCCATATCACCGTCATACCTAAACCAGGTAAAGACCCTTTAGGCCCATATCCTTATTGAATACAGGTACAAAATTATACACCAAATTAATAGTACTAAGACTCAATGCAATATTAGGCAACTTAATACATTTGGACCAAGTGGGATTTCTCCAATCCAGGGAGGCTAGGGACAATACCCTTCAAACTTTTTCTATTATTAACTATGCCCAACAATTAGACACACCGTGTATTCTTTTGTCAAACGAAAAAGCGTTTAACAGGATAGACTGCCATTATTTTGCAATTTGTCCTGTCGTTAATCGGTATTGGACCATTGATGATGCAAAAGTTACTGGCCCTGTATCAATCCCCTAATGCCCAAATCAGAATTAACGGTTCCCTTTCAAGACCCTTTCAGATTTGCAACGATACCAGACAGGGATGCCCTTTGTTACGTAATAATTATGGAACATCTTTGGCAACTTATTAGAAACACAGATGATGTAAGGGGCATAAAAAGAAAAGATCAGCTATATAAATGCTCCGCATTTTCAGATGACCTTCTATATATCAGGGCTGTGGAGTCGGCAAGCCAAAGCCCCGACTCCAATTCCGACTCCTCAATTTCCCAAACCTCCGACTCCTGACTCCAACTCCTGATTCCCTCATACATGGCGCATGTTTAAGTGAGAACTTTACTGTAGTAAAATGGTAATATCCGACTGTTTATCACCTTATGATACAATAATCAAGCTATTTAGGTAGAACAGACACTGATAAGCAAAAGAGTAACAATGTTTTGATCTTTTGAACACTTGTGGGTAGGGATGAAGAAAAAGCTGTATTTGTATCATAGTCCAGTCTGAACCAACATTGGGTATGTGTAGAAGAGAACTGGGATCAGATTTTGGGATCAGATTTTGGTAAAGATATGCTTGAATCTTATCCAGAGTCCAGAAGGATTCAGGCAGTATTGAAAACCAAAGGTGGATTTCCAAAATGCTAACAAAATAATACAAATCAACATTTTAGGAGCAAAACAGTAACAATGCAGTTACAGGAAAGAATCTGCAGAACTAAGCAGATGCTAAATACTTGCAAGTCAAATTTATGTATAAGATCGGTAAGATGGTGAGATATGGAGCCTAAAACCACAAGTTCAAACCATTGTTACCCTTTTGCTTGTCAGTGTAAAATATATTTATTGAATACAACTTTAGAACACAAAAAATTGTAAATATGCAAAACACTGCAGGAACATTCGTGGAGTCTCTTAATTTGTTCTGAGGAATAGTATTGCCTCCATCAGATCCTGCATACATGACCTCACATCTGATCTCATTATTTCCAGGCTAGAGAACGGCCTCTCTACACTAACTTGGGGGCAAAGCGATGACCACAGGGGCAACATCTCTAACAATGTCAGGGTATAAAGTAATTGTCTCAGCCACAGTCAGTTTTGATGAATGGTTGAACTCTTCTACCTCTTTGAAGGCAGGTGAAAAATGTTGCTGAAATCTGTTTGCCCTGGGAGCAGAATCTTTTCCCCTGGGGCAGCGCTTTGCCTGCTCCATGTCATCAGTTACACTCCTCATGTGATGAGGCTGAAAATATGGGAGCAGCAGCCCTGGCCGGACCCAATTCCTCTTGCTCTTTGCTCTGCATCGAACTAACTGGACCAACTTATATATTTTGGGAGTCGGTCCATTTTATGACGACTCCGACTCCACGACTCCAACTCCACAGCCCTGCTATATATAACACAGCCCATTACGTCCCTACCAGTGTTAATGCCTATAATAAAAGAATTTGGTCAACTTAGTAACTTTAAAGTTCATTTTTCAAAAAGCATCGCCCTAAACATCAACCTGAAAAACCCTTTTAAATAGGCATCACAGTCCACAGTTATTTAGGAGTTCATATTTCGGTATAGAATCATCTTATTTACAAGCTTAACTATTCTCCCCTTACTCGCTAATCTGAATTCTGGCTTGATCAGATGGGAGAGAAAGGACTTCTCTTGGGTAGGTGAATATCCTCAAGATGAAATTTTTACCTCATCTCCTTTAGTTATTTCAGACAATACCTATAAAACTACTCAAAACTTTCTTTCACAATATTAATACATATTAATAAAAAAGGGGGTTTAGTCCCCTAGTTATAAATGGAGACTTATAGGGGATTCTGGCACTTGTAGTTCCATGTTCCACAGCAGATAGTAGCTATGGAACGGCAAGTGCCAGCAAGCCACAGCAGCACATGAAATGAAAATGAGGAGAAATCTTCTTAACAGGGGCACAGACAGGAAAACAAATGTAACAACCCTTCCCTTCAATACCCAAAACTAAAAAAAAAAAAAACTTTTGTGCTAGAGTTACATTTAATAAATATACCTGTTCTGACTTACATACAGATTCAACTGAAGAACAAACCTGCCTGTATAGCAGCAACCACTGTTAGGATATTAGACTGGTTCCATAACAAAACAATGAAATGTTGTCTTCATTTAGAGGAATCTATCAGTAATACCCCTTTATCTGCCCTCCCATGGATACCTCCAAGCTCAATAGGTACTGAAGTCACTGATTTCTAAACTCACACTATCTATTCTCGCCATACAAACTGTTCTCCCCAAATGGTCCTTTGACCCCGATAAAGGACAACCCAGTCTTGTCAATCTCCACTGTATGCCTACATAAAATGAATCCTAGAGCCGTCACGTTTCAGGACTGTGTACATGCCACATCCTTTGGATCATATGAGGAGCTGCTATCTATTCAGGAAATATCGCCAAATGCGTGGATGCACTATAGGCAACTTAGAAGTTTCTATATAACCAAAATAAACTAGCCCTACATAGAGACTTAACAGATTTTGAGCAAGAGTCCTCCATTGCATCTTATTTCACCCATTTATACTATTATACCTACTACCTTGACCCCCTCAAAACCCACCTACCAAGTTAGCTGGGAGAAAGAGCTTCTGCACAGATGAAGATTTAGAGAAAGCATGTACTTTATCACATAGAGCCTCAGTCTTCTGTCAGATTCAGGAATCTAATTTTAAGGTATTAACAGGATGATATAGATCGCCAACTCTATTGAACAAGCTCTAGCCCTCAGTTTCTCTTTGCTGTTGGAGATGTGAAGGTGCCAGGGGTTCTATGATGCATATTTGGTGGGAATGTACAACAATCCAATCTTTTTGGACCAAAATGATTGAAATAATTAAACTTATTATGGGAACAACATTACAGAATGACCCTTCAGTCCTTCTCTTGTTCATGCTCCCACAACACACTTTTGCCCTCAACGGAAGTTTGATGATTTTTCTCTTGATGGTGGCAAAAATCTTAATTCCCAGGCTGGAGAATTTCTCCGGTTCCCTCGATCATTTCTTGGTTTACGAAGATCTTTCATTTGCAACGGATGGAGGAACTAAGGGTGGATAATGCCCATCTTCTGAATAACCAGAGCAAAGTATGGAGAGAATGGGTGGTCATTGTCTCCTTCCCAGAATATGCGAACTTTAGATAATGCCCTCTATTTACTCCATTCGAGCCTTCTCTCTAGCTATCTGAACCCGAGTCCCTCACGAGCCATGTGCATTAGCGACAACAGGTTTAATGTAATGTAAAGGTAGGCTTTGTATTTCTGGATGCTATAGTTTTTAATGTTCTTCCGATAAAGACGTTTTTATAAGTCCAAGACGTCCCATTACTGTGCTGTATCAACGCCCTTCTTCCTTGTGTTTCTCGTCTCCCTTGGACGCCTTACGTGCACGTACGGGACCAAATGTATGGTACGGTGAGCTGGCTAACACATCTTTCCTTTTGACTCTTAATGTAACCTCTACATTTACTTAATTGCTCCTAAAACTTACTAGCTCGTCTATCATCAAATGTTTGATCTTCATCACGTTCTTTTGACGAGCAATATTCATAAATGGGCTGTCACTTTGTATCTGTTGCAGATATTTTTGGAAATTTCTTTGTGATTCATTATTAGAGAATTGATTGCTTATTTTAACTATAGCATATTTTCTTCTATGTACTATTTCTATGCAAGTATTAAAAAAATCTTTTGAATACAAAAAAGAACTAAAGTTAAGTATGGGTTTCTTTAAAATTGCTTCACCAAACCATTAATTTAACTAGTATTGCAAAATCACAGTTCTGCATGAGTATCCTCATTCGTTTTTCTATGGGATAGGCCAGAAACATCACTGTACCCCATAGAACTAAATTTGAATGTGATTATGTCTCATTTACATAACTGCGTATGGGTACCACTGTTCTGTGTTTTGTTTTTGTTTTGTTTGTTTTTTGGGTGGGTGTTACTTTTTTTTATTATTTTTTGTTTTCTTTCTTTAGTGAAGATGGAGACGTCTTTTGCTTCATCCTTATTATTATGATGCCAAAGTATGTCATTAGTGCTATTTTGTATTTTCATTGCTTAGTACTTTTCTTATCTGTAGTAATGATGCCTTATATTATTTCTTCGTGTGTCAAGTAGTATCTCATCTAATGGACAGTTATAATATGTTTTTGTTATTGTAAAATTTAATAAAAATTATGTTTACAAAAAAAAAACAACTAAATTTGAGCACAAAGACATAAAAATTTTAAGAAATATTGATCATAACATAAAATACATTCTCTGAGATATTTTGAAGCCCCCTTTTGCGTGTGTTAAAATACTAAAATTAACCTGCAGTCACATCTCCCAGTGCCACCATTCCAGGTTTCCCAGAGTCATGGCCTCCTTCGCTGGTCCCAGAGCAGTGACACCACTGATTTGTTGCTCATGTGACCATGCACAAGTTACTGGCCTTAGTAGTCACTGCTATGTATGATGCATGACCGCTGAGGCTAGTGATTATGATTGGCTGACAGTCATGTGAGCAATGGGGTTATTTCGCCATAATTTGCTAAAGAGCCACAGGTAACTTCACACTCTCACTTCCTGTTCAGGCTGTGGGTGGTTCTACAGCAGTGATTGACATATGAGCTCTGCTATTTCTAGCTGATCCTGTTACGGTGACATGACTTTGGGAGGTTTGTAAACAGCGGTGCACAAGGTTACAGAGCTCTAAAAGGTTAAAGTTTGTCAGTAAGTAATGTAAACAAGCTCCTGTCTTTTAAGATAAGAAACACGGCCATGAGTGAGTCTTTATTTCGGCCACTGCTGCAGCCTGTAAGATCAGAGAGATGTGGCCAGTAACTAGGAAAGCTTGTGTGTAATAGCAAGAGAAAAGATCTACTCCTGTCTCTGAAGAGAAGCAAAATTTAAATGCATTGTATTTGGTACAAGGCTTTATTCACCTCTGCTTACTTATTTAAAGCTAATGAACGAATCGGGAATACCTCATTAATTTTCACTTATTTTAATGCTGTCCTAGGCAATAGGATTTTTCTTATTAAAAAAAACTCTTAGAAAACCCCTTTAAGTGAGGCCATTGGTGGATAATGTGTGAATTGCATCAAAATGGGTTAACCCATTTGCAACAACCATCTTCTTCTACATTTTTTTTGGTGTGCGGGGGGGGGGGGGGGCGGGGATGTTTGGGATCTCTATCTAATTTCCAAAGGGAAAAGCAGTTACAGAGAACATTTCTAACTGAGATGGGCTTCCTCTTTCTTGAATTAAACAAATCACTACATAGTTGGAATGGACACAGTTCAATATTTAATTTCTCTTGTGGTGGCGCAGCAGGGTAAGACTTTGTTATCAGATTTTTTGTTAACGGATCCTTTTAATAAGTAGGGATTATCCAAAGTGAACAATCCCTTCAAGTATAAAATAAGAAAAAAGGAGAAAACGAGCATGTAATGCGTTTTTGTTCTCCTTTTAGCATAATGAAGGAGAATATATTCACAGTATACTCACCTCTTTAAGTTTTGCATCAGGTCGGCACAACTCATCCCTGGTTCGTAGTCGCCAAATCGGCTTCTGACTCCTCACGCTCTACACTCCACGTTCCACATGGATTGAGTTAATTATCAAAAGACAAAGAAGTTATTGGATCAACGTCAGAATAACGTCGATCTGATTAACAGTGCCTGTTCAGATCATCGGAGAAATATTTGTAATTCAATAACTTCTTTGTCTTCCAATCCCTTCGAGTAAAATTTGCTTTTATAGCCTAGAAAATGAAAAAACTGTGACCATTTGAACATACAGTTGTGCTCAAAAGTTTACGCACTCCGGCAGAATTTTTGCTTTCTTGGACTTTTTTTTCAGAGAATATGAATGATAACACAAAAACCTTTTTTCCACTCATGCTTCGGGGTTGGGTGAAGCCATTTATTGTCAAACCACTGTGTTTTCTCTTTTTAAATCATAATGACAACCAAAAACATCCAAATGACCCTAATCAAAAGTTCACATACCCTGCTGATTTGGGCCTGATAACATGCACAGAAGTGGACACAAATGGGTTTGAATGGCTACTAAAGGTAACATCCTCGCTTGTGACCTGTTTGCTTGTAATCAGTGTGTGTGCATAAGAGCTGAGTGAGTTTCTGGGATCCAGACAGACTCTTGCATCTTTCATCCAGCCACTGATGTTTCTGGATTGTGGGTCAAAGGGAAAGCAAAAGATTTGTCTACGGATGTACAGGAAAAGGTTGAACTGTATAAAACAGGAAAGGGATACAATAAGATAGCCAAGGAATTGATAATATCAGTCAGCAGTGTTCAAACTGTGATTAACAAATGGAAAATTAGGGGCTCTGTAAGAACCAAACCACGGTCAGGTAGACCAACAAAAATTTCGGCCACAACTGGCAGAAAAAAAGGTTCGGGATGCAAAGGAAAACCCACACATAACATCAGCTCAAATGCAGGACTGAAAACTAGCAATGTGGCTGCTTCAAGATGCAGAATAAGGAGACACTTGAAGAAAAATGGGCTACATGGTCAAGTTGCCAGATGAAGCCATTACTGCGCAAATGCCACAAAGTATCTCACCTACAATACGCCAAACAGGAACAAGCCTCAAAACCTCTGGAACAAGGTAATTTGGAGTGATGAGACCAAAATCGAACTTTTTCGCCACAACCATAAACGTTACATTTGGAGAGGTGTCAACAAGGCCTATGCTGAAAGGAACACCATTCCTACTGTGAGGCACGGAGGTGGATCGCTGGTGTTTTGGGGATGTGTGAGATACAAAGGCACAGGAAACTTGGTCAGAGTTGAAGGAAAGATGAATGCAGCACGTTATCAGCAAATACTGGAGGCAAATTTGCACTCACCAGCCCAGAAGCTGTGAATGGGACGTACTTGGACGTTCCAACATGACAACGATACAAAGCACAAGGCCAACCTGTCATTGGCTACCGCAGAACACAGTGAAGGTTCTGGAGTGGTCATCTCAGTCTCCTGACCTCAATATCATTGAGCCACTCTGGGGAGATCTCAAGCAAAGCGCAGTTCATGCAAGACAGCCCAGGAATTTACAGGAACTGGAGGCTTTTTGGCAAGAAGAATGGGCAGAGCCTCATCCACAACTACCACAAAAGACTTCAAGTTGTCATTGATGTTAGAGGGGACAATACACGGTTTTAAGAACTGGGCTATGTGGACTTTTGATGAGGGTCATTTGGATGTTTTTGGTTGTAATTATGATTTAAAAAGAGAAAGCACAGTAGTTCGACAATAAATGGCTTCACCCAACCCTGAAGCATGAGTGGAAAAAAGTTTTTGTGTTATCATTCATATTCTCTGAAAAAAGGCCAAGAAAGCAAAAATGTGGCCCTAATAGCACAACTAAATAGCTTGTTCCTATGCTGTCTCTATGGGTAAATGTAGATCATTAGGCGTTAGAGACTTGCAGAATCTATCTAGCGTCTAATAAGTGCCATCACTGTATTGACCCTTTCTTTACATTTTGAGCTCATTTAAAGGGGTTTTGCCACAATCTAATGTTGACGTGGGATCCTCCTAAATGGGTATTTTATCACTTTTCTAAATACAAGTAATTAAAAGAAAGTGAAGCCTGTGAGAGCTGTAGCCTGGCTTAGATGCGCTTAGTTTCCTGACTGTTTACATTAACTACGACCAGGAGTTGATCTGGCCACGCTTGCGTTGTTTGCACTTCTTATCTGATGGCAGGGCACATGAACGAGCTTTGAAGGGAGTAGGAGAGCAAAGAAAACATATCCTGTGTCTGCTGTATAGAGAATCTGCTGGTTGTAATGTAATTATCTGAGTAAACATGCAGACACTCCCTGCTCAGCCCTCCTCCACCCCATCCCTCCCCCCTGTAGCTGCCTGCTTGGATCATATCTTCTCTCCGGAGCAGATAAGAGGGAGAACACCTTTAGAGCTTGTGCACAATACAGTTATCCTCTGTGGTTTAGCCAATCAATGTTTGCTCAACTACAGAGACTGAATACCAGCCTTGGGAGCGTTCATGGGAGGTGGTGCGCTGACATCATGGAGGACGCTCTTGTTTTTTTAAACACAAAAACACAACGCCCCCCTTTTTAAGGCTCAAGAGGACAGTTCAGCCTGTTAGCTGAGGAAATCACGTCTTGGCAAAACCCCTTTTAAGTCTTAGATGTAAAATCAAAATGAAGTTTTCATGTGAGTGTAAATGTAGGTTCAGGCTAGAAGTTATTCCCCAGATTTACTGAGCCTTACACCTAAGATAAAAATGAGCCGAGGCCACAGATTTTGGTCACTTTGGCCGACTATTTAAAAATGCTATGCTAGGTCAGATTGTTGTTTACCAAAAATGTGGGCCGTCAGATTGGATTTTTTTTTTATTCGGGATTGGCTAAAAATAGAAGTGTATATCTTGATCCACCAATCGTGTGTTACTTTCCATAAACCCACTGTAATTTATTTATTTTTCGCTCCCCTCAATTGGTCAGTTTGTGTGCTGCATGTTGCTAGTGGGATGTATCTCTGCAATACTTCCATACTGTTAATGGTTTGTAGAAAGATTACTACACAGTGATATACATTAATTGGCGAAGCTTATTGAAGGCAACACATGTTATTCGACTCGGCACTTAAAGTATCTTATTCTTTTTGAGCAACTACATAAGCAAATATCAGAGGCCTTAAAGACACTTGCTGACATGGAACTGTGAAGATGAAATATCTTAACTTTACATGGGCCAAACCATAAAATTGTCCAAACCTTTTTGTAATAGCTATTTTGGCGCCTGTAACCAGTCCATTTTTCAATCCATTTTTCTCCTTTTGATCAAAGACAGTCTTTAGCTCAAATGACTTCTGGATGTGGAGTTTAGGCGTATATGATAGTTTTGTCAGTTTACAAAGGTTTAGAACTAGCTGTGTATACACATGATAAATTGTTTCCATAAGGAGATGGTTTAAAGTTTTCCTAATTTTGTTCTTTTGTTTTACTGACATTTCATGACACTGGAAAGACCAAGAATTATCCCGACCTCAAGGCTTCACCAACTTTACTGTCTGGTATTTTAACCCAGAGAAGTTGCGAGAGTGATCAGCGGTTTCTGAAACTCGCGTTCATTTCAATGGAGAATGATCAGGCCTATGCGGAAACTTCTCCGTGGAGGTCCCTTTTATGACATTTAGACTAGAGGGTCATAAAGGTTTCGTTATTTCGGTTCCCGGGCTATAAAACTTTCCTTAGACACAACGTTCTTTTAGGGAGGAACATTCGTAATCATCGTATTTGTCTCATTTGATAGAATTAATTGAAATACTGTGGAAAGTTGTCGTTGTTTGACTCCTTTCACATCTCGTTTCTGCTCCCCGTTTATGGTATCCATCGAAAATACCAAGATACATTTATCCTGATGGAGAATGTGATGGGGCCGTGGCAGGGTCATAGAAATCTATAAGGCATAAGTAACCCAATTAAATTAAAAATTCTATATAATCGTTTCATGTCAAAATGTAAAAAGAAAAATTTGGATTTTAGTGTTCTTTTAAGAGATAACTAATACAGATAAAGCATAAAAAATTAGTAAAAGCTGCTTAAAGTTGGAAATCACTTTCTTTGTTAAGGACAGGAGTTTCTTTAGGTCACCTGGTAAGCTAAATGTTGCCCTCACCTGGGGCCTAAAGGACTCGCTCGTCCTGGCACATGTAAAGAGCGGTATAGGACATGTAGTACCGCACTGTACTGTAGAGAGGTGCTATAGACCGCTAATCACTGCATGCACCTCACTAATACATGTAAGAGCAGTACAGGACATGTAGTACCGCACTGTACTGTAGAGAGGCCCAATAGACCTCCAATCACTGCATGCACCTCACAAATACATGTAAGAGCAGTACAGGACATGTAGTTCCGCCCTGTACTGTAGAGAGGCGCTATAGGCTACCAGTCACTGCATCTACTCCACTAATACATGTAAGAGCAGTACAGGACATGTAGTTCCGCACTGTACTGTAGAGGGGTGCTATAGACCACCAATCACTGCATGCACCTCACTAATACATGTAAAGAGCAGCACAGAAAATGTAGTACTGCACTGTACTGTAGAGATGTGCTATAGACCAGCAATCACTGCATGTACCTCACTAATACATGTAAGAGCAGTACAGGACATGTAGTTCCACACTGTACTGTAGAGAGGTGCTATAGACCACCAATCACTGCATGCACCTCACTAATACATGTAAAGAGCAGCACAGAAAATGTTGTACTGCACTGTACTGTAGAGATGTGCTATAGACCACCAATCACTGCATGCACCTCACTAATACATGTAAAGAGCAGCACAGAAAATATAGTACCACACTGTACTGTAGAGAGGTGCTATAGACCGCCCATGCATGCATGCACATCACTAATACATGTAAGAGCAGTACAGGACATGTAGTTCCGCACTGTACTGTAGACAGGTGCTATAGACCGCCAATCACTGCATGAATCTCACTAATACATTTTAAGAGTACAGACATGTTTGTACCGCACTGTATTAAGAGGTGCTATAGACCGCCAATCACTGCATGAATCTCACTAATACATGTAAGAGTACAGGACATGTAGTACCGCACTGTACTGTAGAGAGGTGATATAGACCGCTAATCACTGCATGAATCTCACTAATACATGTAAGAGTACAGAACATGTAGCACCGCACTTTACTATAGAGAGGTGATATAGACCGCTAATCACTGCATGTACCTCACTAATACATGTAAGAGCAGTACAGGACATGTAGTATCGCACTGTACTGTAGAGAGGTGCTGCTAGACCGCCAATCACTGCATGCACCTCAAATAATACATTTTAAGAAACATAAACAGGACATGTAGTACCGCACTGTACTGTAAGAGAGACGCTATAGACCACCAATCACTGCATGCACCTCACTAATACATTAAGAGCAGTAAAAGGACATGTAGTACCGCACTGTTCTGTAGAGAGGTGATATAGACCGCTAATCACTGCATGTACCTCACTAATACATGTAAGAGCACAGGACATGTAGTACCGCACTGTACTGTAGAGAGGTGATATAGACCGCTAAACACTGCATGTACATCACTAATACATGTAAGAGCAGTACAGGACATGTAGTAACGCACTGTACTGTAAGAGGAGCTATAGACCTGCCAATCACTGCATTTCACCTCACTAATACATGTAAGAAACAGTACAGGACATGTAGATCGCACTGTACGTAGAGAGGTGCTGCTAGACCGCCAATCACTGCATGCACCTCACTAATACATGTAAGAGCAGACAGGACATGTAGTACCCACACTGTACTGTAAGAGGGCGCTATAGACCACCAATCACTTCATGCACCTCACTAATAAAATTAAGATCATTACAGGACATGTAGTACAGCACTGTACTGAAGAGAGGTCTATAGACCACCAATCACTGCATGCACCTCACTAAACATGTAAGAGCAGTACAGGACATGTAGTACCGCAAATGTACTGTAGAGAGGAGCTATAGACCACCAATCACTGCATGCACCTCACTAATAATGAAAGAGCAGTACAGGACATGTAGTACCACACTTACTGTAAGAGGGGCTATAGACTGCCAAAAACTGCATGCACTTCATGCATCTGAATTTTATTATCTTTTGATGGTTTTGGGGGAAAGGTTTTTGTCCCCCGGTTTTTTTGATTTTGGCCATCCCCCATTCATTGAACAGCACACCTTCTGCCTGAAACCGGATGGAAGATTGTGCATGCTCCTGTTTCTTTTCGGCACACCGCGGGTGGAAAAAAAATACAGTGTAGACAACTTGGCAGATTTTCTAGTAAAGTCTATGGGGACGGTTAACAGTCGGTTTTCAGATGGATTTCAAATCCAATAACCTCTGAAAAAATGTCTATATACCCTTGTCGTGTGCACGTGCCCTTACGCAACTTTTTGGTTTGGGGACTTTGGTGGGCTTTACATAAATGACTGCTGTAATAGCATTATTTTGGTACATTACGGTATCACGCAGGCCACTGGTATGTGCATAAGAGTCGATTGTATGGATGTGCGCAATTGACAGCAGATGAATGTGATATCACATAAGTGCGAGAATATAGTTTTCTTACTATCAGAAACATGAGTTTTGTTGCTTTTTCTTCAAAATCTTCATCTTGGGACCAGATGAACCGTGCAGTTTTGCCAGTAGTCTGACCTTTCAGAGCAGGAATTTTATGTGATCTTTTTGATATTTTAAGTTAATTTATTTGATTTAATTTTACAGAAACCTGGCAAGTAAAATAAGACTCATACACTGGCATTGACTAATGCGATCTCAGGTCCTGCTCGGCAGACTCCTGGAGCGAAGATTGTAAAATATATAATCATTAATCTGAAAATGATTTGATGTTCTTGAAAGTCTTCTTATTAAACAAGATATATTTATAAATTAGGGATTGAGTCATGTTCCCTTTAATTGTTCTGCTTTGTCTATGATCATGATATGGTTCATTTTATAACCAGGGGGGACAAAGCTGAAAAAAAAATTGTATTAATACAGAGGCAAAGTACAGCACGTTTCTTGAGGCAGTGTTGTTCTTCTTAAAGGGACCCTAATCTTGAAGTTGTGCATTGTTAGCTGCTTTTTGGGGAAAGACTTTGAAGTCTAATACAGTTCCTGCTATAGCCCCAACAGTGGATGTCACCAAGCTTTTTCCAAATTCGTCATCTACAGGGCATGTGGTATTACAAAAATGGAAATAAGTAAAAGGGGTTCCTTGCTTTGGAAAATGCCAACATGATGGTTCCCTAAAAAATAAAGTGGGTCTCAAAGTGTATACCTGCTGAATATCTCAAAGTGTGTACCTGCTGAACATCTCAGTGTGTACCTGCTGAATATCTGTGTGTACCTGCTGAATATCTGTGTGTACCTGCTGAATATCTCTGTGTACCTGCTGAATGTCTCAAAGTGTATTCCTGCTGAATATCACAAAGTGTATACCTGCAGATCATCTCAAAGTGTATACCTGCAGAACATCTCAAAGTGTATACCTGCTGAACACCCCCAGCAATTAGCTGATAGGTGGGAGTAAGTGTTCAATTTCCCTACAATACAGGAAAAATTTAACATTTTTAAAGTCTACTAAAATGAATGGGATGGCTGTGTAAAGCAAGACTGGATGGGTGCTCCATGGTGAGAGGTGCTCTTTCTTCTCTAAACTCTTACCAAGAGTTTTGGATACTGGACAGAGGTTCCTCCTCTATTACTTGGGCATGAAGATGGTTTTTATAACTCGGACAACTGATTTCATGCATATTTTGCCAAGGTGACCATTTAAAAGTCTGAGTAACACAATGGTTGCCACTTTGGTTTTCATCCAGCCTTTACAGACATTAACAAACATTAACCCTGTAAGGTCTAAGCCTGTTTTGGCGTTAAGGACCAAGCCATTTTTTTCAAATCTGACGTGCCACTTTATCTGTAAATAACTTTTCAACACTTTTACCTATCCATGTGATTCAGAGATTGTTTTCTCGTGACACATTGTGCTTTAATTTAGCAATTAATTTTGGTCGATAAAATCCTTGTTTAGGTGTAAAAAATATCGAAATTTTGTGAAAATTTGGAAAAATTTGCCATTTTCAAAGTTTAAAAATTTCTGTGTGCAAGACACATACACACCAAACAAAATAGTAAATAATGAATATCTACCATATGTCTACTTTGTGTTCGCATGATTTTTTTAAACATCCTATTATTTTTTAAGACATTTGGGGGCTTTGAAATTTAGTAGCAAATTTTACCATTTTCAGGAATATTTGCAGAACAGATTTTTTTGGAACCAGGCCACTTCTGTTGTGGTTTTGAGGGGCTTTTATGTTAGAAACCCCCTTAATTTTCTCCATTTCAGAAACTACACCCCTTAACATATTCAAAACAGCATTTAGGAAGTTTATTAACCCTTTAGGTATTTCGCAGAAATTAATGAAAAGCGAAGGTGAAATTTCAAAAATGTAACTTTTTTGCAGATTTCCGATCTTTGTTCATTATTCATTGGAACCCCGTAGATTTTACCAAGAAATCGCAACTCAATAATGATTCTCCTTATTATGCAGTTTTTGGAAATACCCCACTTGTGGCCCATATACGCTTTTTGACTCTTCCACAGGCCTCAGAATTGAAGGAGCACCTTCTTGTTTTAGAGTATTTTTCAGGCTTTATTAGTATAGTAATGGGCAGTGACAGATGTGGGAACAGAAGTTACAAGCTGTCTTTTTAACTGATCAGACAGCTATAACAATATGAGTGAGGGGAACAGGGACTTAGCAATGAAGGGGATTAATTTTTGTGTGTGTTTTTCACTGTATGAGCCAGTGATGATCACTGGCAGAAAATTGCTGGAACTTGAAAGTGGCAAACTGGTCTGATCAACAGCTGCCACATATAGATCACAGGGGCAGTGAAGTGATTAGGCAGTGGAGGGGTTAATAAAGTATTTCAGGCTGTGACAGCCCAGATCCCAGCACAAGGCACTAGGACCCAGCACAGAAATACCATCTCCTCACTCTCTCACACAGAGCAGAGCCCCTTGACATGGATCAGCTGTAAACTGTGTGTTAGCAGACTGACTGACCAATCCCAGCATCCCCAGCAAGGGGATCACAGGACTTCAATGATTGATCACCTGCTGTGTGTAACTGAGCTAATTAGCTGCCAGAAACAGCAATTAGCATAGAGCTTTCATCTTATCTCTGCACAGGGAGACATAAAGATGTTCAGGAACGTCAGGGTGCCTTAATGGGTTAAAGGAGTTGTCTTATCTTACTGTTTCATAGAGTCAGCAGCATTCTTTCATTCATACATCCTGTCACTTCCTGGTCAAGCTGTCTGTAATTAGCATATGAACTCTGTGTATTCAGACATTTGCTAATTAGTATAGATTAGATAAACAATCTTCTGCTCTGAGGTCCAGAGAATCTTCAGAGCTAAAGTAAACAGTAGTAATTAGTGTATTTTCTCTGGAAGAGCTGATAAAACATAGCTGTCAGTATCTGTGCCATGACCTCTGTGATGACCTCACTTCCTGCTATCAGATAAGACAAACAGCAGGAGGAGAACAAGCAACCAGGTCGGTAACTAGAGAACCCTGGGAGCACTCAGAGGGTGATAAAATAATTTGTAGCTCCTCAACAAAAAAATTAACAAAGCGATATATTTGGAAAACGTCTTCATTTAGTGTTTCCTACATGTTGAAAGCTATTATTTGTACTGAGACAACCCCTTTCAATGACCGGGCAGATTTTGTGACAATTTGACTGAAAAAGTTGACAAATGGTTTCAAGTAGAAACCTCTTCCATCGTCTATTGAGGACTTTAATCACACCAGGAGGGCCTACGAGCCTTGGAATTTTTTCTGTCCACCAGAAGTCAATTTCTGCAGCAACATAATGAATTAGTGGTTTCATTAATGAGCTTTGTCCTTACTCATAATTATTTTTTATTTAATGGCCGCTTCTACCACCAGCTCAGGGGCACCGTAATGGGTAGCCCCTGCGTGCCCACATATGCGAATTTGCTCCTGGGCTGGTGGGAGAGTGCCATTGTTTTTTCTGAGGATTTTGATTGTTTTAGTCGGTGTATCGCCCTGTGGGGGCGGTACATCGATGATGTTATCATTATCTGGTCAGGCTCTAAGGAGCTTTTTTGTTCCTTTGTGGAGAAATTGAATATCAATTCGATAGGCCTTAGGTTCACTTTTGAGGTAAATTCTGACCATCTGTGTTTCCTGGACCTTATGATAAAGAGAGGGCCTAATGGCAGATTAGAAACCACGGTGTACAGAAAACCAACAGCAGGGAACAGCCTGCTGAGGTGGGACAGTTCCCATCCATATCCATTGAAAAAGGGGATCCCCAAGGGTCAGTTTATTAGGATCCGACGTAATTGTTCGGATTTTATACCCTAAAAGAAGGAGGGGGATTCTCAAAATTTAACCGCTTTGGGAACGGGGGTACCAAAAAATTTTTTCTAAGAGATGCGTTTCATAAGCATTGTAAAAGGATCGGAGGGCCCCCCTTGGAAAGGGAAATTTTTAAAAAGGAGAAAATAACAAGTTGAGAATTTTTAGGTCTAACGATGTGGCGGCCCCTGGGTCGGGAAAGGTTTTTTAAAAACTACGGGCCCAAATTTTTTCCCCGGGAAATCCTGAGATTGCCCCTCAAATTAAAGTTTCCCCGGAAATACTTTTAGACCGGGTTTGAAATATCAAAGATTGGCTTTTTAACAGCCACTTTGTGCCACCAAAAACCTATCGAACGTGGGGGGGATTTTCCCAGTAACGGGGATTTTCCGGTGGGGGGCTGTAAAGTGTGAAAATTATATTCAGGTGTGTAAAGGTTTTACAGACCTTTAAAAGGGTTTAAACAATCCCAAGCTACAGGCATTGCAAACTGTAAAAAGAGGGGTAAATTCCCAAAATGTACATGCACTTGCCCACTGACATATGTGGGAAAGGGGAAATCGGGGAACGAGGCAAAGGGGGTTTGGAGCAATAGGAGTATTAAAACATGAAGGAGATTCACGAAAGCTTTCCCATGGGGTTTGGGGTTTACTGGGGGGGGCCTTTTCGAACTTTTTCTTTCGTTTTTTAGGGGGTTGTGCCCCCAAATCGTGTCAGGGGGGCCTATGAAAAAAGATCTTACAGAGGGGAACCTTCTGGACGTATAAATTTAAAAAATCAAAAAACCCAAGGGCCCTAAATTTAAACAATATCATTTTACTTTATCAAAAAATTTGAGGGGAAACTTATCCGTTTTCTGTAACGATATTTTTTATTTTTGATTTATCCCCTTTTTTTTTTTTTTTCTCTTTTTCCCTGCCCCAAGGATTTTTTTTTGTGTTTTAAATTCCCCCCCTCTTATTGCATTTCGTCCCAAGTTAGTTCCAATTTTTGGACATGATGCACTAGGGTGATTTTGATATTTAGGAATTTTCCCATCAAAAACAGGGGGCCATACCCCCTATATTTTTGTATGACTTTGTTTTGGTGCTATGGGGGAAATATTAGGAACCCTGACAATTTATTTGTTTTTTTTAGAAATTTGGCTTTTTGAAGAGATTTATTTTAGAAATAATTGGTGGATGGGTTTTTTGCCATTTTTTTTCCCATTAAATTTATGCGGGTTATCCTGCCGTATTAGATTTGGGGAAAACGAGGGGTTTCCCTGGGTGTGCGGCGTGGGGCCCAGTGGGGGAAATGGGTTTGTAGATGGTGGCCACGTCAGGTGTTCTGCTTTTTAAAATTTAGAAAATAGGGAGCGCCTCCTGGGTTGGGGGGGTTTTGGTCCCGCAGTGGGGGAATGCGATGTATTACGGGGGGGCCGCGCTCAGGTTTTTGGGGTGCGGTGCGCAGGGGGTTTGGCGTTTACGTAAACTTAGGGCCCGGGAAAGGTCTAATTGGGACGACGAAAATCGAAATCTTAGGCGTTGGGCGGGGAAAAAGGCCCGGATTTTATGTTTGTTCACATCCGGGCCTCGGGGGGGAATGGGGGGCCGGGGAAGGGTTTTTTAAAGGGCCCCGCTATTTTAAAGTGATTTTGTGAATTTTCCATTTATTGCCCTTTCCTCAGAAAATTTGGATTATTATTTACCTTTAAATTTTTTGGGCCAAACACGGATTTGTAATTTTGGGACGAAAAGGGGATGGTATTGGTTATATTTCATGTTTAATGTTTATATTTTAACCCTTATTTAGCTTAGGGCTACAGTGTTAATAAAATGAAGTATTTTTTTTTTTTTTAATGATGTATCATTTTTTTGCCCCTTGTGTGATTTTGCCCATTGAACCGTCTTTATGGTAGGAAACCCCTTTTGGTAGTGTGAAATAATATGGGCGTTTTAAATTTTTACTTTGTACCCACTGTAGAGGATTGTTTTTTGGAGTGGGTAGGGTATATGTAGCTTGAGTTTACAAATTTAAAAATATTTATATTACTATCTGGGAAATTTCTCATTTTTTTGCCTAGGAAAATATTCAAGGGTTAAAGGGGGATAGGGAGTAGTATTTTTGGGCCCCGGGGTGGGGGTCTTTCCTTTTTTCGGGGGGTTTCCCCCTTTGGTAGGTGGGGAAATTTTTAGTAATTTTTTGGTTTTTTTGTCGTTAGTGTAGGGTTGGTTAGGGGTTGGATTTTTTTAAATTTCATTAATAATTAAAAGGTTTTTTTTTTTAATCAAGTATTCTCCTAAGTGTCTTTTCTTATTTTCTTGTTGATGCCCCCATGACCCTTTTTTCCCAATTTGTGGGTGATGAAACCAGGGCACCCTTTTTTTGTTGTGGTTGATCCCAATCCCTTGTTTTGTTTATTTGTGGTTGATCCCAATGCACCCTTTTTTTCCTTTTGGTCTGTTGATCCCACCATGCACCTTTTTTTCCCCTAGTTGTGGTTGATGCCACCATGCATCCTTTGTTCCTATTTTGGGTTGTTGCCCCCATGCATCCTTTGTTCCTAGTTCGGGTTGAGGGCCACCATAAACCTTTGTTCCTAGTTTCGTTGAGGCCCCCATGCATCCTTTTTTTCCTAGTTGGGGGTGATCCCAAAACCAGGGATCTTTTTTCCCTATTTCGGGGTGTTTCCCACCTTTGCTTTCCTTTTTCCTAGTTTGGTTGAGCCCCCCAGGGCTTTTCCTTTGTTCCTAGTTGTGGTTGATGCCACCATGCCCCTTTTTTTCCCTTGTTCGGGGTTGATGCCAAATGCACCTTTTGTTCCTAAAGTTCTGGTTGATCCCACCTGCTCTTCCCTTTTTTCCCCTGTTCGGGTTGATCCCAACCATGCACCCTTTTTTCCCAAAAGTTGGGTTGATGCCACCATGATCCTTTGTTCCTAGTCTGGGTTGATCCCAACCATGCACCCCTTTTTTTCCTAGTTGGGGGTGAGGCCCCCATGCCTTTTTTCCCTGTTCGGGTGATGCCCCCTTGACCCTTTTTTTTCCATAGTTGGGGTTTTGGGGCCACCTTGCACCCTTTGTTTTAGTTGTGGTTGATCCCAAACCCAAATGCATCCTTTGTTTCCTAGTTGGGGGTTGATGCCCCCATTGCACCTTTGGGTTTATTTTCTGGTTGATGCCCCATTTCCTTTGTTTAGTTTCGTTGATGCCCCCATGAACCTTTTTTCCCTTTAGTTGTGGGTGATGCCACCATGCATCCTTTGTTCCTAGTTCGGGGTGATGCCACCATGCATCCTTTGTTCCTAGTTGTGGTTGATGCCACCATGCATCCTTTTTTCCCTATTTTCTGGTTGATGCCCCAGGCACCCTTTGGGCCCTTTTTTCTGGTTGATGCCAACATGACCCTTTTTTTTTTGTTCGGGTTTGATGCCCCTTTGCATCCTTTTCCTTTTTTCGGGTTTGGGTCCCAACCATGCCCCCTTTTTTTCCTAGTTTGGGTGATGCCACAGCATCCTTTTTTTCCCTTATTTCTGGGGGGATCCCACCATGCACCCTTTTTTTCTTTTTGGGGGGATGCCCCATGAACCCTTTTTTCCTAGTTGGGGGTTTATGCCACCCTTGCTTCCTTTGTTTAGTTTTTGGTTGTGCCCCATGAAATTCCTTTGTTCTAGTTTGGTTGATCCCCCCAATGCACCCTTTGTTCTTTTTTGGGTGTTTGCACCTTGCATCCTTTGTTCAAAGTTCGGGTTTTTTGATCCCACCATGCATCCTTTTTTCCCTTTGGTTGGGGGGAGGGCCCATGACCCTTTGTTCTTTTGGGTTGATCCCACATGCTTTCCTTTTTTCCCCTATTGGGTTGATGACCATGATCCTTTGTTCTGTTCGGGTTGATGCCCCCATGCTTCCTTTGTTCCTAGTTCTGGTTGATGCCCCCAATGCTTCCTTTTTTCCCGGGGGTTGATCCCCCAACCATGATCCTTTTTTTTCCTATTTTTGGGGTTTGAGGGCCCCCATGCACCCTTTTGTTCCTTTTTGGGTTGTTTCCCCCCAAAGCTCCTTTGTTTGTTGTGGGTGAGGGGGGCCACCATGCACCCTTTTTTCCTTGTTTCGGGGGTGATCCCAAAATTTTTGATCCTTTTTTCCCCTATTTGGGGTTGGTCCCCACCCATCCTTTTTTTCCCTAGTTGGTTGATGCCACAGGCCCCTTTTTGTTCTAGTTTTTGGTTTTGATGCCCATGCACCCTTTGTTTTAGTTTGGTTGATGCCCCCTTTGACCCTTTTTTTCCTGGGTTTGGGTTTTGATCCCACCTTTGATCCTTTTTTTCTATTTCTGGTTGATGCCCCCCATGCACCCTTTGTTCCGGTTGTGGGTGATCCCACCATGCACCCTTTTTTTCCCTGTTTTGGGGGGTTGCCCCCATGCTTTTTGTTCCTAGTTGTGGTTAGGGCCACCCTTTGACCCTTTTTCCCTAGTTCGGGTTGATCCCCACCATGCACCCTTTTTTTCCTAGTTCGGTTTGGGTTGCCCCTTGAACCCTTTTTTCCCTGTTGGGGTTTGATGCCACCAGGGAACCTTTTTTTCCAAAGTTGTGGTTGATGCCCCCATGTTTTCCTTTTTTCCCTAGTTCTGGTTGATCCCACCTTGACCCTTTTTTCCCTGGGTTGTGGGTGAGCCCCCATGCACCCTTTTTCCCTAGTTTCGGGGTGATCCCACCATGACCCTTTGTTTATTTGGGTGGTTGTGCCCCTTTCCTTTCCTTTTTGTTTAGTTTGGGTTTGTGCCAATGTCCTTTTTTTCCCTGGTTTGGTTGATGCAATGACCCTTGGGTTCTTAGTTCGGGTTTGGGAGCAATGCCCCTTTTTGTTCTATTTCGGGGTTTTGATGCCCCCTGCATCCTTTGTTCCTAGTTGGGGGTGAGGCCCCCCATGCCCCTTTTTGTTCCTAGTTGGGGGGGGGGTGATCGCCACCATGCTTTTTTTTGGGGTTCCCTAGTTCGGGGTGATGCCCATGCACCCCTTTGGGTTTTTTGGGTTTGGGTGATGCACCATGCACATTTGGGGTTGTTCCTAGTTTTGTTTTTTGGGAGGGCCCCCATGCACCCTTTTTTCCCCTTGTTCTGGTTGTGCCACATGCTTTCCTTTGTTTTTAGTTCGGGAAAAACCCCCACCAAAAAAAACCTTAAAAAATTTCCCAAGGGGTTTTGGGGTTGATGCCACCATGCATCCTTTGTTCCTAGTTCTGGTTGATGCCACCATGCATCCTTTGTTCCTAGTTGTGGGTGATGCCCCAGCTCCTTTTTTTATTTTGGGTTGATGCCCCCATGTTTTGAAACGGGACGTTGATGGGTTTTGATCCCCCCTTTCCCCAAATCTCTTGTAGAAGCAAATGGGTGCTGTTTTGTTTTTCGTTTTTTGAAATGTGAAGGCCCCTTTTAAAAATTGAAGCCTTTTTGCGTTTTTATATATGAAAAACCCACTTTGGGGAAAACCAGTTTTTGGGGGCATGTCCTTTATGGGTCCCATGACAGTCAATTTGGCTACCCTCATGGTATGCACATGCTTTGGGTAGAACCCGGTTAAAAATTGTTTTGCTTTTGGGGTTGGAACGATTCGTCTGGCAGGGGTTTTGGGTAAAGAAAAATATAGGAAAACCAATCAGAAACCTACCATTTCAGCGGGAAAGGGACGTGTTATCATGATTTCCCTTTTTTTGGGAATGGGTGGACTTTCAAGGGTTTTTGGGTCCACCAAAAAACATTAGCCCACAAAAAGTATTTAAAGAGGTGCCCCCCATGCCTTTGTGTCAAAATGATGGGGAATACCCAACCCAAAAGTCCCAAAAATTTGGGCTATTATTTATATTTTATGGGAGTTCGAGTATGGGGTTTGGGTTCAACCCGGGTCTCTGTTTCGACCAAAAGTTAAGGAGCCCTTTCCCAAAAGATATTTGGACTTACATTGCAAATTGGATGGTTATGCCTTTTAAATTGGAAATTTGGGGGGAACCCCCCTTTAAAGGGTGACATCCCTTTTTTTTATGTAGGGGCCCCGATTTTATATGTGATGAGCATAGGGGGGTTTTTTCACTTTGGGGCTATTAAAAAATTTTGGAAATGAAATAAAATGGAAGGGACTTGAAAGGGAAAAACATTAATTTGGGATATTTTTTTTACCCAAAACCCCTTTTCTGAAAGTTAATGCCCTGAAATGGGGGAAAAATTAAATTTTAAATATCTGTTTTTGCTATTTTTAAAGTTTGTTTGGGGCCTTTAATTCAAATTTGTGAAGGAAGAGAAAAAAATGATCAAAGCTGGGCGAGATATTTTTTTAAAAAATTTTGGGTTTAGTTTTTTAACAAACGTTTTTAAAAAGGGTTTTTTTTGCAAAAATTTGTTGATAAAAAAAACCCCGGGGGCCCCTTATGTATAAAAAACTGTCTACCCGTAAGACTGTCGTGTTGCCCTTTGAAACCAATCTGGTTTTAGCGGCCCAAATCAAAGCTTATTAAACCCAATCAGGCTCATAGCGCCCAGTCAGAGAAAAATAAAACCAATAGAGTATAGCGAAAAAATGACCCCTTTAATTATTTTTAAAAAATTTTTTTTTTTAAAGCGCATTGTTTCCCAGGGGGTACTTGGGGGGGTTTTTTCTTACATAAGTCAAGGTAAAAGTGAAAAGGGGATAAGGGACCTTTGGAAATGACAGGGGGAGAGTGGGCCCCTTTACCGGAGGGTTATTTTTAAACAAGGGGGGAAAAGAAAAGGGGAAGGGGAGGGGCAGACATGTTTGGGGGGGAAAGTATTTGGACAAGTTTGGTAAAGGTTTAGGCAACCCTAAAGAAAGGGGTTTTTAAGGTTGTTTTTTGAAGCTGGGGAAAGTGAAGGAGAGTTGTTGGGTTTTGGGGGGCAGTGAGTTCCCGAGTGTGGGTAAAGGCCGGGAGAAGTTTTTGGGGGACGGTTGTGGGGAGGAGGTTAAGGGGAGAGAAAAAAGGAGAAGGCCCCTGTGGGGGAAAGGCAGAGTGGGGGGGGGGAGATTTTTTAAAATTTAGGGCGAGTTTGTATGGAGGGGAGAGGTCATGGAGGTTTTGTAGGTATGGTTAGAGCTTGAATGAATTGTGGGCAAGGGGAAGCATTTAAAGGGGAAATTGGCGGGGGGAAAGGGCAGGGGGTAGCGAGGAGAGGGGTTTGGAAAAGACGGGCCAGAAGTTAAGGAGGGATTGGAGGGGAGCGGGGGGTGTTGCGGGGGGGCCCAAGGGAAAAAGGATGTTGCAGTTGTTAGGGGGGGAGATGCAAGGGCATGGACCCGCATTTTTGTGTGTCTAGTTGGGGAAATGAGGGAGCGAGAGATGTTTTTCGGGGGAGGCGGCAGGCAGAGGGGGGGTTTGGAGTGTGGTTTGAAAGATAAACGAGTCGGATTCCCCCAAGAAGCGGACTTGTGGGCCCTTTTGAAAGTGTAGGGTTGCGTAATAGAGAGAATGGGGGGGGTGGGTGTTGGGGGATGGTAAAAAGGGGTGAGTTCTGTTTTCCCCACATTTAGTTTTAGGAGCCGTGTTGGAAAGGAGGAAATGGAGGACAAAGGGCAGTCAGGGATTCCCGGGGGAGTAGAGAAGTGGGTTGGGGCCCGGGGTGTTAGAGTTGGGGTTAAACAGCATCCGGGGTAATGAAAAACTTGAGGCTATGAAATGGGAGGCCAAAGGGGGTTTGAAAGGAAGAGTAGTGGACCCGGGTGACCCCTTGGGGGGGCACCCAAAGAGAGTGGGGAGGGGGGGGTTGGGCCCGAAAGGGGAGCGCCCAAAAGTCAGATCAGTGAGGTACGAGGAGTTTCCCGGAAAGAGCCAAGTCCCTGGTTTCCGAGGGAGGAGAGGAATTTGTAAACGGAGGGAAAGGTCCCAGTGTCCAAAGGGGAGGGGCAAAGGTTTTAAAGGGGGAGCACGAGTATGGCAGGGCTTTAGAGTTTCTAGGTCAAATTTGTGACTTTGGTTTAGGGGGTTTTTGTTTTTGTGGGGGGTCGGGGAAAAAGATTGTAGGGGGTCAAAGAAGGGTAGGAAGGAGGTGGGAGGACGTGGATAGACGTGCTGATGAGGATTTTGGAAACAAAAAAGGGAGCAGTGAGGGGTGGGGCGTGTTGGCAGAGAAGAGGGGTTTAAGGGTTTTTTTTTTTAGGATTTGGGTGATAGTAGGAGTTTTTAAAGGCAAGGGAAAAATGCCGAGGTTATTGTTAGGTTTTAGAGATGGGGGGTGTTTGGGGTGATTTGAAACAATTAGGTCTGGGATGAGGGGGGATGGGAGTGGGGCAAGAATACAGGTTTGTGGGTTGGTTTTTGGGGGGTAGGGGGGAGAGTTGTCATGAGTGGGCCCTTTGGGGAAAAAGTTACGGGGGAAGGCAGGGGGTTTCAAAAGGGTTTAAAGGGGGGGTGGGGGGGGCTGGGGCTAAAACCCTTTTTTGTGAGGTTGATCTTCTGGGGAAGGTGAATGGCAAAATCAAACTGCTGAAAGGGGGGATGGGGGGGGAGGTGTTTGGGGGGGGAAGGAGTTTGGGGTTTTTAAAAATTGTTTTTGGGGTTGTGGGGCGGGGGGGGGGGAGGGGGGGTATGAGAGAGGGTGGAAATTTGTTTGTTTGGTGAGGCGAGGGGCGGATTTTAAAAATCTGCATTGGGGTGTTTTTTATAAGGGAAAATCATCAATGGAGTGGTTTTTTTTTTCCACGGGTTGGCAGCTCTGGAAGAAGCCTCAAATTGTTTAGTGGAGTCTGTTGCCAGGGTTTTTTTGTTGTTTTGCGGGTTCTGTTGTGTGGAGAGGAGGAAGGGTTCAAGGGGGTGTTTATTGTTTTGGTTGTAGAAAGTGGTGGTTCGTTGGGTCCAAAGAATGAGGAGTAGTGGGGGGGTTTTTAAAAAGAGTCGAGGGGTGTTTTGGGGTTGGGGGTTTTTTTAGATTCCTGCGGTGGGGGTATGGATATGAGACAGGGAAAGGGCAGGTGGGGGGAGATAGGGTGAAGGTAAGCAGGTTTTGGTCAGTTAGGGTGTGGAGGTTAGAGATTCAGTAGGGGGCAAGGGGGTGAAAATGGGTCCGTGTGTGTCCATCTTTTTGGGGTGGCTCCTGAGGGGCCACTGGGAGAGGTCGAAAGGGGGAGGAGTGAAAAAGGGGTTTGTTGGGGAAACAGAGTGGGGGTGGCGATTGGGATTTTTTGAAGTTCCCTGGGGATGTGGGGTGTCGGTGGAAAAAGTGGAGGGAAACAGGAAGCAAAATGGTCAAGAAAAGGGAAGGGGGGAGGGGCCCGGCGGTCGGTGACAAACCCCCCTTGGAGGTGGAGGGGGGGGTAGTGGGATAGAGTGCACTTTAAAAGGGGAAAAGTGTGAGGGGGGGAAAAGGTGGGAAAGGGGCCAAAGGAGCAAGGTTTCAGAAAGGGGGAGGCCGACGCCCCCACCCTGTTGTTACCAGGGGAGGGTTGTTTGGGAAACCCAAAAGCAAACCAATAGTAAAAGCAACCAATTTGGGGTATTGGGGACCCCAAACAAAGTCATATCCCAAACCCAAAAGAATCATAGCAAACCCAAAAGTCTTTGCGGGCCAAATCAAAGTAAAATCAACCAACAGAAACCCAAAAAACCCCCTCAAAAATCATAAATTTTTCCCTTTTTGAACCCGTGAGAGCTCATAGAACCAAAAGAACTCATTGCGACCCGTGAGAGCTTTGAAAACCCAAAAAACTCATTTGCCCAAACCGTTTAGAGCTAAAAGGGAACCCGTAAAAATCATAGGAACCCGTGAAAATAAACAAGGGCAGAGTTTATAGCAACAGTTTAGAGTCATAGCGACCCAATTTTGAGCCGTAGAAAAAACCCAAAGCCCCAGTTAGTTTTATTTTTCTGGGCACTTATGAAATTAAATAATTAAAAATTTATTGGGGTTTCGGGGGGGTCTGATTTGGGGGGTAAGGGATCAAAGACCGTCTTACTGAGGGCAGGGTTTTTACTAAGGGGCCCCCCGGGTTTTTTGGGTTTTTATGTTTTTTATTTTTTTGGGTTAATTTGTGATTTTATTCAGGGGTACATTTGTGAAGTGGTATAGTGCCTTTGCTGTATCCCATCCCGCAGGCACTCCTTAATGCTGTTTTTAAAAAAAATTTTATAAATAGACAATTTTTGAAACCCCTTTTTTAAACTTAAATTATCCCCCTTTTGGGGTTTAAGGGGGCACAAAAAATTTTGGGTTTTTTTTTTTTTTGATCTTTGCACCCTGGTAGCCATAACAGCAAGTTTTGTGTTCGTGATATGTTTTAAACTTTGTGGTTTTTGTTTGTTGTTCATTTTTATCAAACATTTTAAAGGGAAATTTTTTTTGTTGGGGGGAAAAAAACTATTTCGTTATATTTTTTTTGTTTCCTTTTAGTGATTATGTATGATTTTTATGTCATATATGGCTCTCCACAAGTGACTTCATGAACTATCAAGTGACTGAATTTTGAGGCCCAATGTTTCTCTAAGGATGTAGACAAGAGACGATAAGAGGAGAGGTAAGCGAAACTCTGAAATTGAACCTCTTGCCCCAACTGTCCCAACATCTGTGGCTTGAGGTTTGGACTTCTTAGCCATTGTAGGACACTTAAGTTATCTTGAAGAGCGCTACTCCTGTTTTTAGAGACAGCCAATGACGGCCCTTAGGCTTCCTGTAAGTGGCCCTTCAGCTGGTGACTGCTCTTAATAATATTGTTCACTAATAGCACCAAAGATATTATGTCACTAAAACATATCACTGATCGGTAGCACATGGATAGATCAGGCTATAGACCTCTGCACCACTTTGGACTAGATTATTTTTTCATCCCAATACTGTTTGTAATCTCCTTCTTATATTTTTGTTTCTACTTCTTGCCCTCTTAAAGGGACACTGCCATCAAGAAGGAGTATTTTTGTTAAAACTTTATTGATTTTTTGGCAATGTTTTTCTTTATTTGATCAGTATGGTACAAAAATACATATCAAATATTGTCCTGGCTGTGTAAGGGTATGTTCACATGGCGTGATGGATCTGTTCTGAATCCGAAAAATGCATCCAAAAGCGCTGCGTAATTCGCATCCAAAATGCAGCTGCGTGTTGGCTGCAGCAGGATTGCTGCCTAGAGTTTGTAATAGGGCGTCTGCTGCATCTTTCAGATCAATAATTGACATGACAATTCTTTGAACGGATCTGAAAAGCACATGTAAAACAACAGAGATCATAATGAAAATCTAAAGCACACTGTTGTAGTCAGTAGGGTCCTCAAAGGGGTTTTGCCACAATCTCATTTCATACCTCCTGTATCCAGCTCTTCAGCTCTGTGTGCTCAGAAGGGGGCGTGTGTGATTTGTTTGAATTGTATATCATGTGACCCAGCAGGATGACATCACCAGGCCTTTCCTCTCTGTAGTCAAAGAAAGGTCTGTTTATTTATAGGACTGTGAGTAGCTACAATGTAGGTAAAGTTTTTGCCTCACAGCACAAGGGTCCTAAGTTCAAATCCCTGCAGGAACCAAACCTGTGAATTTTTATTTTTTAAATCAATGCATAGACCTGATTGAGGTAACTTTTTTCTTTTTATTTATTTGCACTGTTTGACTAATTACTAAGGAGGACAAAGGACGGGAGTAGAGTGACAGCACCTGGGGTTTGAACACTTAGTAGCTGCCTTAGAGGAGAGGTGGTCTGAGCATGTGTGGGCCAGGTGAGAAACTTCGCCTGGTCGTATCCCCTGGAGACGAGCTGTAAACAATGGATCATAAAGGAGCATAAACAAAAAACGGTTTCAGAAATTTTTTAAAAATTGAATGGTGAAAAATTTTTTTATTTAATTTTAAGTTCCCACGTCAATTTTTAATTTGTGGTTTAAAACCCCCAAAGGCGAAATGGGGTGGGTAGTAACGAATACAGCACCACCTCTATCACAGAGGCTCCAAACGGATCCTCCAACACATATGTAAACCTAGCCTTTGTCCTTAAGCTGTATGCGGGTGTTGGCGGCGCCTTTTTATTGTTTAATCAACCTCCAATTTTGTAAGAGAAGGCGGGGAATTAAAACAATTAATGGAGATTATTTTTTCATCCCAATACTGTTTGTAATCTCCTTCTTATATTTTTGTTTCTACTTCTTGCCCCTCTTAAAAGGGGCTGCCATCAAGAAGGAGTATTTTTGTTAAAAATTTATTTTTTTTTGGCAATGTTTTTCTTCATTTGGTCAATATGGTACAAAAATACATATCAAATCTGGTCCTGGCTGTGTAAGGGTTTTGTTAACATGGGGGGATGGATCTGTTTTGAATCCCAAAAATGATCCCCAAAAACGTGCGTAAAAACGCATCCAAAAAAAGCAGCTGCATTTTGGCTGCAGCAGGATTGCACCCTATAGTTTTTAATAGGGCGTCTGGTGCATCTTTCAGATTAAGGCTATATTCACACGGCTTAACTGCGGGACGTAATTACGCCCCGCAATTACACCGTGTGGACGGGGGAGTGAGCGGGGGCCCGGACCTCACCGGCCCCCAAATTTACCTGCATTACCAGGGGCGTTACGCCGCTGAAAAGTGACGTACTTTTCCCGCCCCCGGATTCGCGAGCAGGGAGAGGGACGTAATCCATGTTCTCTATGAGAACGTGGATTTCCGTTTAAAAAGACTGGGGGTATTTCGCCCGTAATTTGGCACTTGGCGCGTAAATTTGGACCCAAATACGGCCCATTTTTTGCCCGTTTTTTGAACATAGTCTAAGAATTTACATGACAATTCTTTTAAGGATCTGAAAGACGCATCAGAAAGATGCATGTAAACAACATTTTGGGGATCCTATCTGAAAAGCCCATGTTGTTTTAATTGAAAGCAATGTAATCACCTGCACATTTTAGATATGGGTTTGGGGCCATTTAGCGTCCAAAAAGCATCTAAAAATGTATGAAACACGTCGCGCGCCAGTGAAAATACCCTAAAAGAATTTTGAAGGGCACCATCTTCCTTTCTTAAACTGCTATTATCTCTACTCAGGAGTCTGAACGTGGCTCTCCCCTGTTGGGAAACACCTTTTCCCCTCATAATTTTATAATCTATATCAGTGGCATGATGGGGATTGGTTTTCCCCAAAAGCTGGGAGCCGACATTGCAGATCCCACAGTTCATTACAATAGTAGTTTTGACATGTTTTTGTTTTTCTTTCCATGGGATTGCTAACCCTGAGCTTTGGGAAAGGTTTTTGGGTAACATTTTCTGCACTGAGGAGGGGAAGGGTTTCTTGACATTTATCAGGTAATTCCTGATATTTTTTAATTTCGACCAGAGGGCCAGAAAGATTGACCATCAAGCAATTTTCGTGCTGTGTTGTCAAGAAAGGAAAGTACAAAGGGGAATTTTAAAAAATTACGAAATTTTTTAAAAAACCCCCTTTTTAAAAAAAAAATAAAATGTTTTTCTGTTGATATTTGCTTTGTCTATGGAAAAAATCATTTTGTTTGGGGGGGTCCCTTTAAGGGGTTTTCTCACCATGCTGATTTCAGAGTAAGACGCTTCATGCTCACAGGCTTTTCAGGGGTGTAGGTGGTTCTATCAGTGATTAGCTTTTGATAAAATCTCTCTTATTCCTGAAGGGCAAAAATCAAAAGAGCAAGTATTTTGAAAAGTCTCATTTACCCGTCCCCGGTGTTAAAAGGTAATCATTGTAGTGAGAAAACCCCTTTAAGCATTAGGCCTCTGCACCAGAAGCTCCATCAAAGGTCCCATCACAAATTTGGTAAACCCTCTTATACGTAATGTGCCGACAGTGTCGGTGTTGTGAGAGATATGGCACAGCGTTGTGGCCTTTTTTATATAAAAAGTGATGGCGCTGATGTGAACGATGCCCAACAGTTTAATAAAATGTATCAATAGCCGCATATTCTCCAGCTGTTTAGTAGGAAAAGAAATGGGATTGTATTTCTGTTAAGTGTCCTCCACTGCCATGCAAAATCTCTTACACGTTTATGAGTAGAGTGAGATTTCTTGTAAGCCCCTGACGCCAAGTGCAGCCTGGCGTCCGCCATCCTTTTATTTGAGAACGGACTGGGAGTGTCAGCTGGAGAAGGGAACTATGTGTGATTTCGGAAGCTGATGGTCTATTTATAAGATCTCTGCAATTTTCAGGTATTTCATGGCACTTAAACATTGGTTTAGGGAACGGAAATTCTCATTGAGCTTTTATTGATGGAGTTAACAGCCAGCCATATGCTCGGTCTTGGAGACCTCGAGGGCAGAGCTTTGGAAGCTTTTTACTAGTTAAGGTCCTGGAAAAAAAAGTTTGTGGTGTCAAAAATTCTATAAATGACAACAATTTCCTCTGGAGTGATTTGGTGCCACTCCCTAAATTCCTGACCAACTTGTTGGACACGGTAAAGATACAGCGTTAACCCTAATCATGCCACCTGCTGTAGGTTCTTCCACAGGTGTACCATAAGGGTATGTTCACACGGGCGTAATTGCGGCGTACATTTCAGTAAAGAGCCAATAGTGAAATTCAAAAGAATTGAATTTGGCTCTTTACTGAAATGCCCTTTTTTTTATTATGTAAATGTAACTTAATTTAGGATTGGTTCTGAACAAACACCAATTATGTTGTATCTATGTCTTTATATAGACACTATGTTTTATATGTCTGTTAAGTAACTTTTGAGTATCTGAGGAAGTGGCGGTCGACACGAAATGCGTCATACCAGTTACTGCTATGCTTAGGTGACTCCCGTTGCATATTTTTATAGAATAAATTATTACTTTTTATCCATTTGGAATCGGCACAAGGATTTATTCCGAGAAATGAGCGCCCGGTCCTCCATTTTTCTCATTGCTACCTGCATATAGCCTGCCTGTCACCATTTTTTGGCTCCGGAGGAAGGGACCACAAGGCAGCTGATTTATAAGCTTGGATAGAGCTACCCATGCGATTGTGTGTTGTGCCTCTAAATTAAGTCGCACACCACCACCAGGTGAGCACCTTCTTACATTTCTTGTTTTAATTTACTTGGACGTACTTGCACATAAGAGCACCACTTTCTCTTTTTGTCTTCTTGTGTCTACAATACGATAGTATTGTACACGCGGAGAGATAAGTGTCATGTCAATTGTTAGCGGTGATTATGCGCCGCGAGTGATGCGTATCAATGGGGCCGGCGGGCTTCAGTGTGACTCCCAAATCACTCGGCGTATTGTGGCATGTACTGTATGCGCCGTAATTATGCTGTGTGAACATACCCTAATGTGTCAAGATGATCATTTCTCTTCCTATATAGGAGTCATGTGAAATGTTATCTTCAATTAAAAAAGGTCTATTTAAGCATTTGTTCTCTTGTGAGATTAAAATATTAGAGAGTAACAATGGGCTATCTATGATCGGCAATGCTTGCTCATTGGCTCCTATCTAGATTTGTTAGGATATATGTGTGATTAGGGACTATTACTCTGCTCTAGTGTCTATAGGGAGTTTGTGGTAGTCTGAGGCACACCACTTGTTTCATTATTGGTGTATGTGCATCATTGGCGGCACCATGCCGGTGCAGCTTTGCCTCTTTAGGGTATGTTCACACAGGGTAATTTCAGCGCATACTTTGCGGCGTATTTGCGCTCTAATATGGGCTAGATGCACGCCGAAATTATGGTAATCCATAGCTCTCATAGAGAACTATGGATTACGCCTTCTCTCCCTGGGCGTATAATACGATCATATTGTACGCGCGGGAAGATAAGTGACATGTCAATTACTTACGACGAATACACGTCGTGAGTAATGCTTGTGAATGGGGCAGGCGGGCTGCCGCCCTCCTCCTTCCCCCACACGCCGCGGGAGTACGTGCTGATCACCACGACTCCCAAATCACCCGGTGTAATTGCGGCGGTACTGTACGCACCGCAATTACGGTAATCCATAGCTCTCATAGCCTTAGGGTGCTTTCACACAATGTGTTTTTGAAACGTATTTTGATGCTTTTTGACACTTTTTTGTGCAGGAAGGCACAGCAATTAAAGCTGTACATTGCTGCACAAAAAATACATCAAAAAGCATCAAAACGCGTCAAAAACACTCCATGTGAAAGCACCCTTTCAGAGGCACACGTTGCGGTTTTGTGGCGTTTTTGGACTTGCAGTGCAATTTAACTGCCTTTATTACCAGCAAGCTTCATTCATTTACCTAAATTGTTTGGAAAGGTGTTAAAAGTAAGTAATCAATTACTGTGTTTTGAGTCCGCAAGACTTCAAACAGAATAATTGATCACTCACTTGTAACACCTTTCAAAACAGCTTAGATACCTGAAAGGAGCTTGCTGGTAATAAAGGCAGTTTAATTGTTGTGCAGTACTGCAAGTGGGAAAACACACCAACACCGTCACAAAAGCACAGTGAGAAAGCACTCTTAAAGGATGTTCCACAGTGTTTTTTATGGATTAAAAAACGTTTTGTAAAATACATCCATGCTTTTACACAAAGTGAGCTACGTATTTGGATGCGTTTTCTGTGCAGCAGAAACGCACCCTGTAGGTTTAAATAGGGCGTCCGCTGTGTAAAATGGATCAAAAATCCACATGACAATTCTTTGAATGGATCTGAAAGACGCATCAGAAACACACATCGGTGATCACTCGTCTGAACGCCAATGCTTGCTTTACAGCAATGAAAATCACACTGCACATTGTTAGATGAGTGCTTGGGTCCGTTTGATTGGTTGATGAGGTGGAAGCCAAAATATTCCTCAATAATCATCATCCTTGACTTTTACAGAATTGGTACCGTAATTAATCCTGGTGCTTGTATCAGACTTCTTCGGCCTTGTTCACACGGCTTATTGCCGGCTTAATTGCGGGTATTGATTTCGCCCCGCAATTACGCCGGCAGCGCGGCAGGGGGCCGCCAACTCGCCGGCCCCATAGACTGTCATTATCTACGACGCGTACGCGCCGTAAATAATTGACATGTCACTTTCTCCCCCCGCAGCGGATTCGCCGAGTGGGGAGAAGAGACGGAATCCATCGTTCTCTATGAGAACTGTGGATTACCGTAGTTACTGGGACGGATTGGAGCCGTAATGCAGCACAAATACGGCGCGCAGTACGGCTCCAATCAGCGCCCAAATAAGCCGCGTGAACGAGGCCTTACTGTGTCAGGGTAGCTATAGACACAGCCCGTTGGCCCAGTAAATCATCTTTCATTATTTGTGGGCTACAAAGTGTTGCATTTGCTAACCTACATTGACCAGTTTAGACTTCATACATGAGTGGCCTTTTCAAAGAAATTATGTTAGCACACGTTTCTACATGTGTGTTTATCCATTTGAATGTATATATGCTTGGTGATGGCCTGTTGGAGCTCCACGTACAGGTTTGCATTGGGGCCCCTATAATTACTTCTTAAAAGGGTTCTCCACTATGAACAACCCGTACTAGTTTGAAACATGACTTAACATTAAGCCAATCACAAATGTTGGCCTAATGTTGGAACCCCCGGCAACCAGCTATAGTCTGTGAGAAAACCTGTCACCATTTTTTTTTATTTCCCTGCAGCGCCATCACAGTTAGGGCTTGTTCACACTGAGTTTTCACTCCGTGTTACAAGCGCTTTTAGGATCCGTCTTGGGGTCCGCTCTGTCGGTCCCCAAGAGGGATCTAACAATTAGCAGTGACTTTATCACTGCTGTCTATGACGAACACGCAGCGGCGTTCACATGAGAGATTGCCGCTGCGTGTTCCCATAGCGTAGCTCGGGTCCGTCTTGAAAAGAATTGCATGTCAATTCTTTTCAAGACAGAGCTGAGCTGCGCTTTTGAAACACACAGCGGCGATCTGTCATGTGAACGCTGCTGCGTCTTTCTCATAGGCAGCAGTGATAAAGTCCCTGCTAATTGTTAGATCCGTCTTGGGGTCCGCTCTGTCGGTCCCCAAGACGGATCCTAAAAGCGCTTGTAAGACGGAGTGTAAACTCAGTGTGAACAAGCCCTTAGAATATAGCATAACACAATGCCTTATCGCTTTATTGGTTTGTCTGTGTAATGCAGGACAGGACAAATCCTCCAGAACGAGAGACCCTTTTTTTTTAACTACTGTCTGACCAAGAGATGAGGACCATGACCAGGAGACCTCCCTCTATGAACTTTACTCACAGATTATATGATAATAATTTTTAAATTTTTCCATACTGGACAACCCCTTTAAAGGGGTTGTCTCACTACATTGATTCATCTCACCTCAGTCCTGTTTTCTCAGTTTCATTTTTGAATTCAGGGGCGTGTTTTCTGGCTTAAGCTAGCTACCACTGGCCTGCAGTGAGGAGCTGCTGATGATACAGGTCTGTAGCTATAGCGACCAGCACTGGTAGCCTATCAGGAGAGATCAAACAGGTCTGTAGCTATAGCGACCAGCACTGACAGATTATCAGGAGAGACCGAACAGGTCTGTAGCTATAGCGGCCAGTGCTGGCAGCCTATCAGGAGAAATTGATCCGGTCTGTAGCTATTGTAACCAGTGCTGGAAGCCTATCAGGAGAAATCAAACAGGTCTATAGCTATAGTGACCAGCCCTGGTAGCCTATCAGGAGACATCAAACAGGTCTATAGCTATAGTGACCAGCACTGGCAGCCTATCAGGAGAGATCGAACAGGTCTGTAGCTATAGCAACCAGCACTGGCAGCCTATCATGAGAGCTCGAACAGGTCTGTAGCTATAGTGACCTGAGGAGCTCATGCAGCCCATACAAGAGGGGATATCAAGGAATAGGTAGGACACAGTTAATGGACACATATTGCAAAGTGACTTGATTTTGCAAGATCTTTAACATAAAAAGCAGCAATCCTTATATTGAGACAACCCCTTTAAATCCTCGATTGTGTGGTGCAGCTTCTTTTTGAATCCTTTTTGACATTATCTCATATGTTGCGTGTCAAGAAGCAGAAAATCCAACTCCTTCAAAATGTAGATCACCAGTCGTCTTGAAATCAGGTTATTTTAAGCCCGCGCCTTCCTGATTAACGTGATATTTATGGCAGATCGCGTCCATACGATCAGATATATTTTAATGTCATTGGCTGCATTCCATCACTCAACATCTTTTACTTAAATAAGGGGAAAAAAATCCCATTAATACGTCCCATATTTCCTAGCTGCAAATGACAAATACAATATTTGGTTGAATGAGATTATATTGCTTCCAGCTGCGTTAAATAAAAAACAAAGTCCTTGTCTGTGGAAAAGGTGTGCGTCCCGGTGGTATATCTCATTACAGAACTGAACTGTGTTCTTGAATTGAAAGCACTTGCCTACCCTGTCCCCGCTGCCTGCGCCGCCTCGTGAGCTTTTAATTGCTCTGTGTAATTTCTTAGTCTGGTTTTCTCTGCTCGCATTAAGAAAGAAGAAAAAGTCACAAGGACGGCAAAGAAAAGTTGCACATTAAAACGTATCCGTGGAAAGATCGTCAGCCACCCACAAAGGCTCTGCTCTTTGTTCTTCTGAGAATTATCCTAACCCAGGCATATGAAGCAAAACTTTACTACGTAAGGAAATTGCATTACCTATTGAACATCTGCGCTATTGCCTGAATGAAAAAACAATTACTAAATCCTATTCTGTCTGCATTGTGACAGTTGATATTTCCATAGGCTGATTGAAGACATCCTTGGAAGAATGGACAGATTAATTAAAGGGTTTCGCTAGAAATGGGGAAAAGAGACCTGATTTAAAGTGGAATGCTCTCTAAGGCTATGTTCACACGGCGTAATTGCGGCGAGTACAGTACAGCTGCAATTACGTCGGATGATTTGGGAGTCGCGCTAATACACACGTACTCGTGGGGGGGCAGCAGCGCGCCAGCCCTATTGACAGTTATTACTCGCGGCGCATTTTTGCCGCAAGTAATTGACATGTCACTTATATCCCCGCGCGTACAATACGATCGTATTGTACGAGCAGGGAGAGGAGGCGTAATCCATAGTTCTCTATGAGACTATGAATTACCGTAATTTCGGCGTGCATCTCGCGCGTATTAGAGCGCAAATATGACGCGAAATGTGCTCCGAAATATGCCCATGTGAACAGACCCTTAGGGTATGTTAACACGGCTTAAAATGGCGCGTATTTCGACGCGAACTTTGGTGCGTATTGCGCATTATACGCGGAATAATGCGCGCCGCAATTACGGTAATTCATATCTCTCAGAGAGCTATGGATGACGCACCGGGGGAGATCCATCTGATTTAGCTACAACCCCTGATGAAATCACCACACTTGGAGGATAGTAATCCAGCTTCTTACATCATAGCAAATACACAGATGACAAAATTATGAAACATGCCGCAAGCCCATGTCATGAAATTATAATTAGTGGCATGTGTTTTGGCAGATCAAGTTGAGGAAAAAGTTATAGAATCACCTTAAATTTGCATTTTTGTGACAAAAACTGGTACATGTCAAGAAATGCAAATAAATCTGCAGGTAAAACGAATATGCTGACAGATGTTAGGAGCTAAAAACATGGCTCCAACTAGAAAGATTTCAACTGTACCAATGGAAAGAATTATAAAACTTCATCAAGATGAATCCCCATGGATTACATGTAGAAAAATGTAGTGAAAACCAACACCTAAACTTCAATAATCATGGAGTGGTGGGTCAGAGAGAAGAAGCCATCATGGAGGTTGGAGAATTGGATGAAAGTGATATTGATAATAATAATAATCATGTAGTGGTGGGTTAGAGAGAAGAAGCCATCATGGAGGGTGGAGAATTGGATGAAAGTGATATCAATAATAATAATCATGGAGTGGTGGGTCAGAGAGAATAAGCCATCATGGAGGGTGGAGAATTGGATGAAAGTGATATCAATAATAATAATCATGTTGTGGTGTGTTAGAGAGTAGAATCCATCATGGAGGGTGGTGAATTGGATTAAACTGATATCAATAATAATAATCATGGAGTGGTGGGTTAGAGAGAAGAAGCCATCATGGAGGGTGGAGAATTGGACGAAAGTGATATCAATAATAATAATCATGGAGTGGTGGGTCAGAGAGAAGAAGCCATCATGGAGGGTGGAGAATTGGATGAAAGTGATATCAATAATAATAATAATCATGTTGTGGTGGGTTAGAGAGAAGAAGCCATCATGGAGGGTGGAGAATTGGATTAAAGTTATATCAATATTAATAATAATCATGGAGTGGTGGGTTACAGAGAAGAAGCCATCATGGAGGGTGGAGAATTGGATGAAAGTGATATAATTAATAATAATAATAATAATAATAATCATGTAGTGGTGGATTAGAGAGAAGAAGCCATCATGGAGGGTGGAGAATTGGATGAAAGTGATATCAATAATAATAATCATGGAGTGATGGGTTAGAGAGAAGAAGCCATCATGGAGGGTGGAGAATTGGATGAAAGTGATATCAATAATAATAATCATGGAGTGATGGGTTAGAGAGAACAAGCCATCATGGAGGGTGGAGAATTGGATGAAAGTGACATCACTGATTAGTCACCATTCTGCATGGAGCCGGCTAATGAAACCAATACAGATGACAACTGAAGATACAATCACATTTCTATCATTTGTGATATTGTCCTGCATGTTGGGTCAAGGTGCAGGGGCGATGGTGATCATTACCTCAGCAGTCAATGCACACGGAAACAGAAACATTTTGGTCAGTTTTCTCACTTTGTTGATATAAAATTGGTTTGGTGGTGACTTTTCAAGATGTTTCTTCAGGAAATAGCCAATCAATGAAATGGCCACAAACCTCAGCCCAGTAGAAATATAATGGTGAAATTTATGAATTTTCAAGACTCCATCCTACAATGTTGATCTGTCAGTAAGCGGTGAAGAAAGTTAGAAGGAACTTGGTGCAAAATTGTATTTATCATTAGTGACATCCCAGCCTCAAAAAATTCATAAAAACCAGGGACGCAACGACGTGCTAACGTTTTTTTAATGATTCGATATTTTTTTTTATTCAATGTTTCCTCCACTTGATGTGGAAAAATGTAATAATTTCCCTTCATGTGCATGAGGGATATGTCAAGAAAAAGCATGTTCAGCTGTTACACGTTCCACAGTGAAGTGAACCACAGCACTCCAAATTGCAGAAGTGTGTATGAAATGTATTCGCGTCAAATGAGGAATGGTAGTGCAACTCCCCAAACTCTTCAGCGTGCAGAGACGCGCACTTACTGTGTCTATGCCACTTCCTCTTTAGCTCCAGGGGAGACATGTATGAATCAAATGCGTCGAAGTTCATTTTCTAATCTTTTTTTCAGTGTATAATGTATGAAAGTGGTTTTTGTACATACTTAAATGGTGTCTAAAGTTCATCACGCCTCGTCTGTGTGTTTGGCGCATTATGGAACTTAGGCGCATTAGTAATGCACCAAACATGTAATAAGCTTATAGATAGGCTGGAAATAAAAGAAAAGTCATTAGAACAGCATGTCAGTGAATAGAAACTATGGTACTGATCCTGCTTGGTGGACCACAGGTCCCAGCAATACCTGTACTGTGCTGGTTCTTGCTGTATGTAGAATAAAGGGTGAGAGCAGCAAAAATACATTTCAAATTTAATGTAGTCAAAATTTAAAATGTTAAAATCTGAACATCATCATCAGTGGGGTTTTTTTTTATGTAAAATTAGTTTTAGATTCTTTTAATCTTAAATACATTTTATAGAAGATATTGTTATATATTTGGAATATTATATATTTTTATATTAATTTTATATGAGAACATTTTTTATTAAATTTAAATAATGTAATTTTATATAGTTTGATAATTATCAGAAATGACTTTTTATTATTGTACTGGTGGAAGTTGAGAAATATTGGATTTTTTTCCCTAACAGCAAATCTGGCTCCACTTTGACCCCTCTGGGTCAGGCAGACCACGTTAAAATAGTTCTGCCTGTCGGAGCAGTAATGCGCCTAGTTTTGATGACCCCCATTCATATACGTGTCTAATAATACGAGTGTGGTGCAACGCCCCCAGAACGCCCCCCTCATGTTAGGCGCATTAGAAGGTGTCAAGTCTTGTAAACAATGCACCTAACACATTAGACATCGTAGCCGGCTCACTTTGGCGCATTTTACACCATAAATGTCTCCCCAGATATTTACTGAGAAAGTCTTAACTCGAGTCGAAATGTCTTCTAATCTGGATAATCACACACGACGTTATAATGCTGGTCTTGTTGGGGAAATAGAACAGAAAGAGCACAAATAGTGTAATACTGAAGAAGAAAAAGGATGGTAACGACAGACAAAAGCCTGCTCATATCGTGTGGTTGTGCTAGGTGGAGGCACAACACTTGGGTTCGTATTCAATTATTAAATCCTGGAGACGCTCCAAGTCCACTCCAACTCCAGGCGGGCAAACAACGATGATACAGCACTACCAAATGTAGGGGGATGGGGCACAGACTCCTATGATGAGAATATGAAATAAATTTTTGGAGGAGAAAGTAATAATAGCATATGTTATTTTACAACGCGTTTCGTACAGGATGTCTTTTTGGGGAGTTACACTGCTATTCCTTATTTAATGTGAATGCATTTCTTACCAAAAGGAAATGATATTCCAATGAAATGTAACTTTTAATAAATATGCACTAAAATATGAATATCAATAAACAGATAATAAATAAACCAGAGGAACTTACCATACCTCCCAAGAGAAAAAAATGGGTAAACCAGAGAAAAAAGGTGTGGCTAAGAGGGGACCTATTTGTCCCTATCTAACATGAAGCCCTATTCAGACACTCGGCGGGATAGGCACCCTAAAAAGAGCGGTCCCATAAAACTCTAAATCCCTGTGATGGATTCCCTATTTCTCCACTTTAAATGTAACACCCCACAATTACTAAGTATCAAAAAAGTACATAAGACGCGTTTCATTCAGCAGTGGCTGAAATCTTCAGTGGGTGAAAAAATGTGGGATTGGGATATAATGTTAAATGTAATATGGGGTAAGAGGCTACTGTGCCTTTCCAGACAAGTATCCCTCAATAATGGGGTCTTTTAAAGTGGAGAATTTGGGAATCCATCACAGGGATATAGAGTTTTGTTGGATCGCTCTCTTTAGGGCGCCTATCCCATACGAGGGTCTGAATAGGGCGTCATGTTAGATAGGAACAAATAGCCCCCCCTTACCCAATCCTTTTTTTTTTTCTGGTATACCCGTTTTTCTCTTACCTCAAGCTTGAAAAAGGCTCCGCAATGAGCTGAAACGTTGCACTATTGGGGAATAAACACCGTTGAATTGTTGAAGAGCTGTCTGAGGATTTTTTCTGCATTTATGTTACCAGTCCAGCTGAAATCTTGGGAGGTATGGTAAGTCCCTCTGGTTGATTTATTTTCTGTTTATTGATATTCATATTTTAGTGCATATTTATTAAAAGTTAAATTTTATTGCAATATCATTTCCTTTTGGTATTTTAGTGGATATTTCATTGGCATATATATGAAAAAACGGGTATACCAGAGAAAAAAGGTGTGAGTAAGGGGGGCCTATCTGTCCCTATCTAACATGAAGCCCTATTCAGGCCCTTGGTGGAACAGGCGCCCTAAAAAGAGCGGTCCCACAAAACTATGTATCCCTGTGATGAATTCCCTAATTCTCTACTTTAAATGTAACACCCCACAATGACAAACTATCAAAAAGAACTTAACACCCAGACGCGTTTCATTCACCAGTGGCTGAAATCTTCAGTGGGTGAAAAAATTTGAAATTTGGATATAATGTTAAATGTAATATGGGGTAAGAGGTTAGAGTGCCATTCTGGACAAGTATCCGTCAATAATGGGGTCTTTAAAGTGGAGAATTAGGGAATCCATCACAGGGATATATAGTTTTGTGGGACCGCTCTTTTTAGGGTGCCTATCCCGATGAGGGTCTGCATAGTGCTTCATGTTAGATAGGGACAGATAGGCCCCCCCTTACCCAAACCTTTTTTCTCTGGTATACCCGTTTTCCTCTTACCTTATAGGAATACTGGTCCATTTATGTTGCCAGCCCATCTGAAATCTTGGGAGGTATGGTAAGTTCCTCTGGTTGATTTATTTTCTGTTTATTGATATTCATATTTTAGTGCATATTTATTAAAAGTTACATTTTATGGGAATATCATTTCCTTTCGGTATTTTTGTGGATATTTCATTGGCATGTATATGTCTTTTTCTTTTTTATATGAATACATTTCTTATACACTTCTGTGCTGTGGTTCTTTTCACTGAATACTTGACGGAGCACAGAGCATCCACAATGAATGTTGTAGTGCGACACCATTACTCTACTGTAAAGTTTACACGTGTCCCCACCCCACCCCCCCATGGCCGATTTGTGCATTAGCCATGAAGTAAACAGGCCGCGGGACCATCCGTAGGTTTGGTGATTCCATTTTTTTTTCCAGCTGTGTGTATGAAGTGTGTATAATATGATTAGCACGTGCCAGGACTTAAAGAAAGTGAATCTGTTCTAAAATAATTGAAGTGTGTTTTCAAATGTAAATGAGGTATTTAAAAAAAAATCCAAATTGAATTAGAAGTCCTTTGTGTGATCGCATGCCTGAGCTGAACACACCAACACCCATGTGCCATCTGTGCCACTTAGGAAAAAAAAAATGACTAGACCTTGTTTTGAAATCCTTTGACCTTACGAAAGAATCCAAATCTGCGGTTTATTCAATTTACTAAAATAGTAAGAAAAAATAAACCGAGCGAACGGCTTAAAACACAAGTGGTGGAGTATTCTGGGGAAGAGCCATGCTGTTACCCTGAGCATTCCAGCCACGTTACAGTCTCAAGAAGAAAGACATCCGATCAGGCTAGGTTCTGATTGTCTTTTCAGACATCGGTCTTGATGTGGTTTGAGATTGGAGCTGCTTTGGAAAGCAACTTGACATTTTATAGCTGAGATATTTCATCCACTTCTTTCTACTTTCAAAAGCAAAGTATTTATACCACAGGCCGTTGCCAAATGAATGAAATTGGAACCTGAGTGGGTGTTATGAAATACAGGTAGCACAGACCAATGTGCGTGACAACCTCCTATGTTATTTGAATCTCTGCTCACAATACCCTTTGAAGGTAACATAGCCCGACGCAAAATATTGCATTAATATTTCCAGCTTTTTTTTTTTTTTTAAACAGAAAAATAAAATAGGAACATGTTTCTTATACAAGTCTGATTGAGATTAACGTAACAGGGCAAAAATGCAGCATAAATCTCGAAATCCATAAAAATAGCAAAAAAGGAAATCCCTGCGTCCACTTTTTATTCTTAACATCTAATGAATTAAATTGTCTTGTCCGATTTGACATAGTTATCGTTGTCTTAACGGAATCTATCAGCAAAATGCCGTCTATTGTGGAAGTCAAGTTTTTGTTTCAGCGTGCTTTCATTTTTTGTTTACTTCACTAGTCTAAAAAAATTTCACTTTTCTCTGTAGCTACTATGCATTGATAACAGATTGACAACTTTGTCTTAGGCTATGTTCACACGGCTTATTTTGGGGCGCATTTCGCCACGTATTGCTAGCGAAATGCGCCCCAATCATTACGGTAATCCACAGTTCTCATAGAGAACTATGGATTACGCCTCCTCTGCCCGGGCGTACAGTACAATATGATCGTATTGTACGCGCGGGGAGATAAGTGACATGTCTATGGAACCTCCCCTCTCCCCTCCTGCGCCGTAGGAGTATGCGCCGATCAGCGCGTCTCCCAAAGACCCGACATAATTGCGGGACGTACTGTGTGAACTTACCCTTAGAGAAGCCTAATCATCTCCGTTTTATTAATTATTGTCACTGCATATAAAGAAAAACCCTAACCATAAAATATAAACTTTTTTTTAAGCAATTCTTAAAATAATGATCACGATTATTAGGATTACGGCCCCAACCAATGAATACAAAAGATTCAAAAGGTGACGTCCAAGAAACAGCCACTTGTTTCTGGACTCACAGTACATTTATATTGTCCATCCAATGCTGAGCCCATATCTCTATATCTAGGTGATAACACCTATGGCATGCAGCTGTTGTGGAGGGGAACAAAGGTTATATATGTGTGATCCTTTGTGTCTCCATTTTAATGTATTAGTTAGTATAACACCATGTATGACTTCATATTATGGCACGTAAAAGCTGCCTGTATAACTCTACACTCTCTAATGTGTTAACATAATGACCGCCACATAATGTGCTTATAGAGATACCCACCGTATAATCCAAGATGGCGCCTCCTCTGAGGTTACGCCCATTCCTGAGCTATAGGGAGTATGCCTCAGTCAAGGATGTAACCAATAGAGACTAACAGCTAGGTCCATGTGATGCTTCCTTATCTTGCTAACCTTCAAATGTATAAAAACCTGCCATTTTGAGAATAAAGACAGAAAGTGTATTCACATCAACAAAGAGTGTTGTGATTTTCTTTTTCGGTGCACCTTTATCATCCTTGGCTAATTTGGAGACCCCACAAGGATGTAGAGCCCCTTTGAGGTTCCATCCATATTACAGCAACTTGAAAAACTACCAGTGAATAACAAAAAGACTATGACAGGGATATGGTTTAGGGACCCAGTACTATTCACCCTAGTCCCTGTCCAAAAGGGGGGATATCACCCCTAAAATGGTGGCCCCACTTGTCGGTGGCTTTTCTTGTAAAAGACTGGGTATGTTTATGCAGCTGATTTTGACGCTGTTTTCGGAGCGTTTAATCACACAGTGTCAAAAAAGTCTCCAAAATGCCCCCAGTTCATTTTCATTGATTCCTATGTAAAACAAGGTTGTAGGTCAAGATTTTTCTGCGCGTTTTTCGTGCTTCTTTGGAAGCTGTTTTAAGTGCTGAAAAAGAAGCGCCATGTCAATTCTTGAAGCGTTTTCAACACTGCAAATCCCTATAGGAATCAATGGAGAGGTTCAAAACCTCGACGCGGTTTTTGGTGCGTTTTAGACATGTTTTTCGGTGTGGTTTTTGCCCTGGCTCTTAATTTTTATAGGTGTTTCAGAAAGCAAACCGTGATGGAAAAAGTTGTCGAAAACCTGATCAAATCTTTGTCAAAACCTCATCTGACAAAGTGTTGCATTGATGTGGTTTTCATGCTGAAAATTCAGCATCCAAATCAGCCATGTGAACTTACCTTAAACCTTATTTGCTCAAACAAATCCCATCCCAACGCGTTCCCCCGAAATGATATTTGCAGGTTCTACAGGGGACCTGAACAAATAAATAAAAATACTCTCTAGGGGAAGATAACAATGAAATGTAACGTGTCTAAGAGCTGCTTCACATGCCTTACAGATTCCTTCAATGATTGGCAAAATAGCGCATCATGCAGCTTTGTTTTTCTGTTAACACGATGGACACCATTATAGTGAGTTGGGTCCATTGGGGGTCAGTCAGAAATTTGATCCAGCACTGCTGTTATTTTTATTTTACTATTCCTATGACGGAACAAAAAATGGAAATAACCCAAGTGTGAACCAGGCCTAAGTCAGATGAAGATAATCCAGGATCACATTATTAACAATAGGTGATGTAAGCCGCTCCGCACTTTTTTCCTCTTCTGCCTACTTGCATATTGATCTCTGCACTTGTCACAAAGCATGCTCACATTTTTTTCAGTTGCTTCCTGACCTTTGTGAGATTTAATTTCCTTATTATTCATTTTAGAATAATTTATAAAAAATATTTACACAAAACTTAATTTCAGCTTAAATTGGGCCTGAAAACGTTTATATAACATTTTTAGGAAATTTGTTCTTTTTTGTTTTTGTACACATAATTTTGTATTGGTTTTTTTTCTACTTATATTTTTTATTTAAATTTTTGCTTTTGATAATGTAGTGATTAGACCAAGAAGAGAGGAGACACTGATAATTTATTGTATTCTGTTATTATGATACCTTATTAGTGATTTAGTCTAAGCAATGACAATTTTGTCTACAGTAAGTGTCATATCTCTATTTACAGTTAAAGAGAACCTGTCACATAGGTTATGCCCCCCTTGCTGAGGGCAGCACAAGCTAGTGACAGACCTGCTGTTTCCAGCGCTGTGTCCCTTATTCTGTAAGATGCAGCAGTTTTATTATTATTATTATTTATTTTAAAGCGCCATTGATTCCAGGGCGCTGTACATTCGAGGGGGTTACATACACAACATAAGTCAAACGAGTACAATGATAAGGGAAAATGACAATTGGCACGACAGAGGGAGAGAGGACCCTACCCGTGAGGGATTACAATCTACAAGGAGGGGGAAAGAGACAGGAGGTGAGGGGCAGACATGTCTGTGGAGGAAGTAGTGACAAGATTTGTGAAGGTTATAGGCAAGCCTGAAGAAATGGGTTTTCAGGTTGCTTTTGAAGCTGGTGAAAGTGGAGGAGAGTCTGATGTGTTGGGGCAGTGAGTTCCAGAGTGTGGGTGAAGCACGGGAGAAGTCTTGGAGACGGTTGTGTGAGGAGTTGATAAGGGGAGAACAGAGGAGAAGGCCCTGTGAGGAGCGGAGAGTGCGTGAGAGGAGATATTTGGAAATTAGGGCAGTGATGTATGGAGGGGAGAGGTCATGGAGAGCCTTGTAGGTCATGGTTAGTAGCTTGAAATGAATTCGCTGGGCAATGGGAAGCCAGTGAAGGGATTGGCAGAGAGGAGAGGCAGAGAGGAGTAGCGAGGAGAGAGGTGGATAAGACGGGCAGCAGAGTTAAGGATGGATTGGAGGGGAGCGAGGGTGCTGGATGGGAGGCCACTGAGAAGGATGTTGCAGTAGTCTAGGCGGGAGATGGCAAGGGCATGGACCAGCATTTTTGTAGTGTCGTAGTTGAGGAATGAGCGGATGTGAGAGATATTTTTCAGGTGGAGGCGGCAGGCAGAGGTGAGGGTTTGGATGTGTGGTTTGAAAGATAGACCAGAGTCTAGGATTACCCCAAGGCAGCGGACTTGCGGGACTGGTGAGAGTGTAGAGCCGTTGACTGTAATATAGAGATGAGGGTCAGGGGTAGAGTTGGATTGTGGAAAGATGATGAGTTCTGTTTTCTCCACAATTAGTTTTAGGAGACGTGATGAGAAGAAGGAGGAGATGGAGGAAAGACAGTCAGGGATCCAGGAGAGAAGAGAGGTGACATCTGGGCCGGAGATGTAGAGTTGGGTATCGTCAGCATACAGGTGGTAATGAAAGCCGTGTGATGCTATGAGCTGACCGAGACCAAGAGTGTAGATAAAGAAGAGTAGTGGGCCCAGGACTGACTCTTGGGGGACACCGACAGAGAGAGGCTGGGGGGAGGAGGTGGAGCGAGAATGAGAGACGCTGAAAGTCCGATCAGTGAGGTACGAGGAGATCCAGGAAAGAGCCAAGTCTGTGATGCCGAGGGAGGAGAGGATTTGTAGCAGGAGGGAATGGTCGACAGTGTCAAAGGCAGAGGACAGGTCCAAGAGGAGGAGCACAGAGTAGTGGCATGAGGCTTTAGCAGTTACTAGGTCATTAGTGACTTTGGTTAGGGCAGTTTCGGTAGAGTGGTGGGGTCGAAAACCAGATTGTAGTGGGTCAAGAAGAGAGTTGGAGGAGAGGTGGGAGGAAAGCTGAAGATAGACGTGCTGCTCGAGGAGTTTGGAAGCAAAAGGGAGCAGTGAGATGGGGCGATAGTTGGACAGAGAAGAGGGGTCAAGGGTTGTTTTTTTTAGGATTGGAGTGATAGTAGCATGTTTAAAGGCGGAAGGGAAGATGCCAGAGGTTATTGATAGGTTGAAGAGATGGGTGAGGGCTGGGATGATAGAAACACTGAGATCTGGGATGAGGTGGAATGGCAGTGGGTCAAGACTACAGGTAGTGAGGTTGGATTTGGACAGTCAGGAGGAGAGCTTGTCATGAGTAACCGTGGGGAAGCAAGTTAAGGGGGAAGAGCAGTTTGCAAGGGTAGAGGAGGGTGGTGGGGACTGCGGGCTGAAGCTTTCTCTGATGAGGTTGATCTTCTGGAGGAAGTGAATGGCAAAGTCATCTGCTGAAAGGAGGGATGGGAGAGGAGGTGTTGGTGGACGGAGAAGAGAGTTGAAGGTTTTGAATAATTGTCTGGGGTTGTGGGACAGGGAAGATATGAGAGTGGTGAAATAGTCCTGTTTGTCTGAGGCGAGTGCGGACTTAAATGTCTGCAGTGAGTGTTTGTATAAGGCAAAGTCATCAATGGAGTGAGTTTTCTTCCAGCGGCGTTCAGCAATTCTGGAAGCACGCCTCAGCTGTTTGGTAGAGTCTGTGTGCCAGGGTTGTCTGTTGATTTTGCGGGTTCTGTTGTGTGTGAGAGGAGCAACTGAGTCAAGGGCGGTGATGATGATGATGTTTTAGAGCATTTACCCCACAAATCTTATTCATAAGTAGGTCTTAGCCCCGCCCGCTGACAGTTATTCACATGTTTCTACCTATTCAAAGTAATAGGTTTGTCAGTTGAGGTGGGCGGGGCTAGCCTCAGGTGGGCGGGGTTTGAGAAAACTGACTCTTTTCTGGCTGAAAACTGCAGATTTGAGCATTATATACTCGAAAACGCCAGCATCTTACAGAATAAGGCACAGCACTGGAAACAGCAGGTCTGACACTAGCTTGTGCTGCCCTCAGCAAGGGGGGCATAACCTATGTGACAGGTTCTCTTTAAGCTTTTTTTGTTTCTCCTACAGTATTAAATGCGCCGGCCTCTTGTAGTTAATGAGCTACTGAGCCTGTGAACTGGTGCATGCAGTACTATAGGAGTCACCCACCCGCTTCCCCTAACAGAGCAGGAGCTGCATATCCGCTTCCTCTAAACACAGGAGGAGGCACCCACCCGCCTTCTCTAACAGAGGAGGAGCCACTCGCCCACCTCTTCTTAAAAAGGAGGAACCACCTGCCTCTTCTTACAGAAGAGGAACCATCCTTCTGCCACGCTTATTCATGGAGAATGCACCCTACCACCTCCCCGAACAGAGAAGGAGGCATTCACCCACCTCCCCTAATAGAGGAGGAGCCACCCACTCGCCATCCCACCCACTGCCCACCAGCTTCTTCTAACAGTGGAGGAGGCATTCACCCACCTTCCCTTATAGAGGAAGAGTCATCCACTTGCCTTTTCTTACAGAGAAGAAACCATCCTCCTGTCACTCTTACCCATAAAGAATCCACCATACCATCTCCACTAACAGAGAAGGAGGCATTCACCCACCTCCCCTAATATAGGAGGAGCCATGCACCTGCCACCCTTTTCCATGGAGAATCCACCCTACCACCTCCCCGAACAGAGAAGGTGCCACCCACCTGCCTCTTCTTACAGAGGAGTAACTATCTCCTTGCTACCCTTATCCATGGAGATTCCACCCTACCACCTCCTCTAATAGGGGAGAAACCACCCACCCAACCTCTTCTTACAGAGGAGGAACCATTATCTATGAAGAATCACCCACCTCCCCTTATAGAGTAGAAGCCACCCACTCACCTTCCCTTATAGAGGAAGAGTCACCCACTCACCTTCCCTTATAGAGGAGGAGCCACCCACTCACCTTCCCTTATAGATGAGGATCCCTCCACCTGCCTCTTCTAACAGAAGAGGAGCCACCCCTATCTGTAGAGGAGCCACCCAGCTTCTCCCCTGTCAGAGCAGGGAGTGAATTTTGGGTGTTCACTTCCTGCTCTGACAGGGGAGAAGGTGGGTAACCATTAATAAAAAGAAGCACAGGAGACAACTTATGTATTAACAATAATGTAAGTAAAGACCTGTCAAAATATCAGGAGCTGAAAATGTCATGAGTTAGGCCGTGTTCACACGGCTTATTCACGGCGGATTTGTGCGCCGTATTGAGCGCACAAATCCGCCGTGAATACGGGTCGGGGGCGGGGCTGGAGTGCGGCGGGGGCGCCGCTCCCGGCCCCATAGACAATGCATTGTTTACGGCGCGTCCGCGCCGTAAATAATGTTCATGTCACTTTCTCCCCCCGCGGCGGATTTGCCGAGTGGGGAGGAGCGACGGTAATCCACTGTTCTCTATGAGAGCAGTGGATTACCGTAATGACTCCGACGGATTGGCGCCGTATTGAAGCGCAAATCCGGCGCGGAATACGGCGCCAATCCCTCGGCAAATAAGCCGTGTGAACGGGGCCTTAGATAACCTGTTACACAACAGCTGAAACATGTACGAATGTGTTTTTAAAACTTTATTCCTTCTTAATTTTTCTACAGCTCCCTTATTGTATTTCAGCGCCCCACAATTGCACCCTAGGCCACCAATGTCCCCCTCAATTGTTTCAGTGTCCCACAGGACACTTTGTAAGCCCTGAGCTAGACAATGACCCTAGATCACCTCTCTGGGGATATATGCGTTGCCTGCAACTACTGATCAAGTTAAACTCCTTTCCTTACAGAAATCCCAGTAATATTTGTAGATTTCTTTGTAAATATTACTCCGGCTCGGTACAAAGCAGAGGCACCTGGCAGCCCCGATATCATTCCTTCTCTATCTCTTGTTCTCTGGGCAGGATGAAAAGCTATTTTCCATAAGTCTGTCAGTAATCAAAAGTGTTTATCCAAACTCGTTTTCACTTTGAAAAAGCCTTGCAATCACTTTTTCCATGTTTCCGATAACATGTGAGTTTGGAAAAAATGTTTGTGTTTTTTTCGTTGTTTTTTTTATAGGCAACACTTCTAAATCAAAGCATCAGCCTGTGCTGCTGGCAAATATTAAATGTCTGGAATAGCTGGAATCTTGGATCGTAATAAGAAATATCTTATTTTGTAAGGAAGCGACACTTTATCAGTGCCCTATGCTGTTCCATACAGGGACATTACAAGGGGGTCAGGCAAATGTTGGTGCCAACGAGGTAAAAATCTGCAAAATATTTAAATAGCAAGGTCACTATAGAGTTTGCTGCTGCCTTTTACATTGGGTGGTCCCTGGACAACAACCAATGCCCATGTGTCCTATTAGGGCATATTGACATCATAGAGCATTGTATATTGCCAAGAACCCCCATGTATTTACTAATAGTAAAAGCAGATGCCTCTCTAATGGTCGCTCTATGTCCTATATGTAACTTCCGCTGTGATAACCCCTTATTACTGGAATCGAAATAAACCAGACGATTGCTGGTGTCATTTTAATAGGAGAAGCTATTCAAATATGAGAGTACAATCATGCTCACTAATGGTTGTCTATTGTATCTCATATATTTGTTATACCTTATGAAATAATGGAAAGCTCAGATCAAGCCCCAACGCACACAACAAAGTCATGTCACTGATTGCTTCAAATTCAGGATATTTCGGACCTTCAGGACTAGCCTTATTTCAGTGGCTTTTAGTACCGTATACACTCGAGTATAAGCCGAGGCACCAACTTTTGCCACAAAAAACTGGGAAAACGTATTGACTCGAGTATAAGCCTAGAGTGGAAAACGCAGCGGCTACTAGTAAATTTCAAAAATAAAAATGGATACCAATAAAATTACATAGGCAGGTATAGGTAGTTTAATGTCCCCCATAGGCAGGTATAGGCAGTTTAATGTTCCTCATAGGCAGTTATAGGCAGGTATATGTCCCCCTAGAGGCAGGTAGGATTCCCCCATAGGCAGTTTAATTTCCCCCAAAGGCAGGCATAGGCATTTATATGCCCCCTCCCCTCCCCCCCCATAGGCAGGTATGGGCACTTATACTCTGTTTCCCTGAAAATAAGACAGTGGCTTATATTAATTTTTGCTCCTAAAGATGAGCTAAGACTTATTTTTAGGGGATTTTTTTTTCTCTATGAACAAGAATTCACATTTATTGTTGAACAAAACATTAACATGTATTAATACACTGTAGTGATTTCATCAAAAACATAAGCATAAGCAGCCAAACTCTGAATTGCATTAAAAAATGCACTATGTCATATTATCGGGGGTGTCTTATTTTCGGGGAACAGGGTATGCCCCCATAGGAAGGTATAGGCACTTATATGTCCCCCATAGGCAGGCTTAGGCTGGTATAGGCACTTATATGTCCCCCATAGGCAGGTTTAGGCCGGTATAGGCACTTATATGTCCTCCATAGGCAGGCATAGGCACTTATATGTACCCCATAGGCAGGTTTAGGTTGGTATAGGTACTTTTATATCCCCCATAGGCAGGCTTAGGCTGGTATAGGCACTTATATGTCCCCCATAGGCAGGCATAGGCACTTACATGTCCCCCATAGGCAGGCTTAGGCTGGTATAGGCACTTATATGTCCCCCATAGGCAGGCATAGGCACTTATATTTCCCCCATAGCAGGCTTAGGCAAGGCTTGTTAAAAAATACAAACATTCACCTCTCTCCCCTCTTACCATTCCGCACCGATGTGACCTCTCTTCTTCCCGTCACAGGCGATGGGATGTCATCAGGCCTGCAGGCAGCGTGATGTCATCAGGCCTCCGTGCCGAATACTCCGGAAGGCCGCAGACCTGCGGCCTTCCGGAGTCCTATTGCGGAGCAGGGAGCGCTCGCTTTCTGCCCCGCAATAGTGTCTTCAACTGTATGCGCTCCTAGAGGAGTCATATACAGTTGAAGAGATCGCCGACAGCGGCCAGACACTGTTGGCTGACTGGAGAGTCAGCTGTATGCACTCCCAGAGGAGTCACATACAGCTGAAGCGATCCCTGCAAGCACCGCAGGGGTAAGAGACCTAGAAGTCCACCGCCGTCAAGTCAAGTCCAACCTGCCTTGCGGCAGGCTCTGGTGAATACCGGGGTGCTCCTTAGACTCTGCTCCTTGGCCTGGTCTACACCATCTCCCGGTGACCCAGAGGATCCACATACCTGCGAATCTGTTACACCAACAGAAGACCCACATTGGGCCTTAATGGGGTGTCAGGAAAAAAAAAAAGCCAGAAGCTAAAAAAGAGGAGTGATGGGATTCTGTCAATCTAGAGGTCAACCTTGGGGTAGTTCCATGTTCCCAGTAAGAGCCATCCATAGCAAAGAAGTTTTGTTTTTGGAAGATATAATTTACAAATCGACTATAAGAGGAAGAGTGGAAATACGGGTGACTGACCAAGATACTGCGCACACCGAATGGATAGATGTTAACATGACGGGCAACAAGAGCGCTCATGAGTGCACACAGAGGTTCTGGTGAAATCGTGATGAAATCTAATCCAAAAAGTCGCTGCAGATGACAGGGCACGGCAAGGAGTTTGGAGAACCAAATAAAACTAGAACCTAATTTAGCAATTTTAGCAAGAAAGCAACCTGGACAATTAGATCAGTATAGTTTGGAAAGGACAGAGAAGGCGGGGGAGGATATTTATTTTTAAAATGTTGATCATTTTCAGCCAAGAAAAGTCTCTGGGCTCCCATTTAGCAAGGTCCAATTTGAGAAAATGGAATTTGGGGTAAGTAATGTAGGCTATAAATATCGTAACAATCTTTACAATCTGAAGGAATATGCGCTCCTAAGTACTTACATGCTTTTGCCTGCCAGGTGGACACAAAGTTATTATGTACGAGTTGAGCCGTTGAGTGGTCTAAGGAGACATTTAATGCAACACTTTTTGAAAGATTGATCTTCTAGATGTCGTAGTAACTAAACTCTTGGATTGTGGACAGAAGAGTTGGGAGGGAGGTATAGGGGTTTGAGATATATACAAGTAAATCATCTACTGTTCCAGAACAATTGAAATACAAGTGGTCTATTAACAGTCACTTGATATGGACAATTTTGCATATGGAGACCAGTAAGTGTTTGATTATGATGATATACAGACGGGATAATAGAGGACATCCCTGCCTGGGGCCATTTCTTGTTAAGACACGATGGGAAAAGAACCAATTGACTCTTATCTATACCTGGGAGTTTGAAAACAGAATGTGAATGCTCTAAATGTGCACTTCTCCCAATATAGTTTGAGCAAGCGTGACCTTTAGAAAACCATTTACCCAGTCAAGTGCCTTTGGGTCATCTCATGAGAGCAACATCAAGGGAACTTACTGTGGGTGCAAATCCTGAATGAACAAGCACATTTTAAGTGAATCCGGGTCAAATAGGGACCCAAGTACACCACTCAAATGCATTAAAAACCAATTTTTTTTTTTCAATTTAAGAGGCCCAATAATATGATTATTATACCCAGTGACAAAATGAAATTATAAATTGTTTTGCTTAACATTATGGTTTCAGCAGCAGTTTATTTGGATCCGACCCAAATTCTAGTTGAAGACACAATAAAAAATACACCTAGCGTTGACCCTATCCTCTTCGAAGCACTTGATGATTTAAGATAGCATGACTGAATGTTTGGTTAAAGTAATATTATTTTTATTTATTTTAAAGCGCCATTGATTCCAGGGCGCGCTGTACATTCAGAAAGAGGGGTTATGTATATAACATATGTCAAACAAGTACAATGAATGACTTACAACTGGCACAGAGGGAGAGGGCCCTGCCTGTGAGGGTTTACAATCTACAGTGGAGGAGGAAAGAGACAGAAGATGAGGGGCAGGCATGTTTTTGGGGTGGCACAGTGGCAGCAGGGTTATTGTAGGTTATAGTCAATCCTGAAGAGATGGGTTTTCAGGTTGCTTTTGAGGCTGGTGAGAGTGGGGGAGAGTCTGATGTGTTGGGGCAGTGAGTTCCAGAGTGTGGGGGAAGCACGGGAGAAGTCTTGGAGACGGTTGTGTGAGGAGCTGATAAGAGGAGAGTAGAGAAGAAGGTCCTGTGAGGAGCGGAGATTGCGTGATGGGAGATATCTGGAGATTAGGGCAGAGATATATGGATGGGAGAGGTTATGGAGAGCCTTGTAGGTCATGGTTAGTAACTTGAAATGGATTCGCTGGGCAATGGGTAGCCAGTGAAGGAATTGGCAGAGGGGAGAGGCAGAGGAGTAACGAGGAGAGAGGTGGATAAGATGGCCAGCAGATTTGATAATGGATTGAATGGCAGTAAGAGTGCTGGGCGGGAGGCCACAGAGGAGGATGTTGCAGTAGTTTAGGCGGGAGACGACAAGGACATGGACCAGCATTTTTGTAGAGTCAAAGTTGAGGAATGAGCGGATGTGAGTGAGATTTTTCAGGTGGAGGCGGCAGGAAGAGGTAAGGGCTAGGATGTGTGGTTTGAAACACAGAGCGGACTCCAAGGCAGCAGACTTGTGGAACAGGTGAGAGTGTGGAGCCGTTGACTGAGACAGAGAGATCTGGTGAAGGGATGGAGTGGGACGGTGGGAAGATGATGAGTTCAGTTTTTTCCACATTTTTAGTTTTAGGAGACGGGAGGAAAGGACGAAACGGACGATAAACAGTCTGGGATCTGGGAGAGAAGAGAGGTGACATCTGGGCCGGAGATGTAGAGTAGTTGTGTGTCGTCAGCATACAGATGGTAGTGAAGCTATGAGCTAATAGGTTTGCAGTAGTTAAAACATACTAACCCGCCTCACTTCTTTTTCTATGGAGTTTGGGCATGGAATTAGAGTATTTCCAAATAATTGGTACAGAGACTCAAGGCTTCTTTTGACAGGTGGGAGAGTGGTGATCTGAATGCAGTAGGGATCAACACAGGGCACTCAGCTAGTACTGGGAAGACAAGTAGGGATTAATATGACAGGCTATGAATTGTTAGTTGTAAGGAAAGTTTTTCTTCTTTTTTGACCAAATATTCAGGTTAAAATAAGTCACAAAACATTATGGTTTTCTTACTCTAAGATGGTGATGACCAGAGGACACTGAAGCATGACAAATTTTCAACCTCGTGGAAGACCTTTCGTGATCTTCTTCTCTATCATACTGGTGCAATGATTGCTCTCAGATTCTAAATCCACACTCGATAATCTTCTAAGGTCATGTTCACACGGCTTATTTTGGTTTGTGGTTTTGGACGAGGTCTTCGGAGCATTTCTTTGCCCCAAAACCTCGTCCAAAACGCCCCCAGTTCTTTTATTGACTCCTATGTAAAACCTCGTCGTAGTTCACAAACGACAAGGTTTTTACTTGCTACTTTGGAAACTCTAAAAAAGAAGTGTTACGTCAATTCTTGAAGCGTGTTTTAGGCGCGGTTTTTGCTGCGTTTTCGGCACGGTTTTTGTCCTGGCTGTTAATTTGTATGGGTGAAAACCTCGTCGAAAACCACATCCAAAACTTCGCCGAGAAACGCCTCGAAAAACTCTTCTGAAGAAGCGTGTTTCAGGTGAGATTTTGGGAGCGGAAATGCGAAACGCTCTGAAAACCTCATCCAAATCCACGTCAATATAAGCCGTGTGAACATAGCCTAAGGTTTAAGGTTATCAGCTCGTTGATTGATAATGATTGGCATGTGATTTTGGTTATGTCAGGAATCTCCTGCTATACCTTGGAACTTGTTTACTGTGTTTGCCCTTAAGTTTGCCCTCAGTCAAGATGGTGGATCGTGTCTCTGGTGGGTGCCATCTTGTTTCCTGTTATCAGCCTATATAAACTCCTCAAGCCTGACTCCCATTGCTTGAGTATTGTGTTTAGCTCCTGCTTGAAGTCCTCTAGCCTGGAACTTGCCTTCCTGTTAGTTCCTCACCTTTGCGGTCTACCCTGCAATCTTCTGATACCTACGTATCACTACTGCGCTTCTTCTGACCCCGTCTGGATCCAGTCTCCATCTCTGCTGCCTCCTGTTCCAGTCTGCATTTGCCTTCGCTGTGTTCAAGCCAGTCCTCGCCATTAGATTCCAGCTGTATCCACTAGTATCGTGACAGGTTATTTAATTGCTGATTATGATAATCTGTGTCTCAGAATATGACCTTGTTATGTAAAATGTTTCTGAAAAGTAATAGAACCATTGAGAGGGGGGAGGTGGTACTTAAAAATCAAGACATTTAGCATAAAGTTTGCTGTTTTGTAAACCTGTCCTGTATAGCAGGAACATAATCGGGCATCTTTTCCTACTTTTGTAATAACCGTGATGTGGACCTGAAGAAAAAGAGGTGGGAAATTTGTAATGTTGGCTAGTGCTCTTCAGTCCGACGAGAGGAGAGACATTATTTGGTCTTCAGTATTGTTACGCTTTGGATTCAGGTAGGACCGTTTCCATGAGACAAATTATGGGTTTGGAGCACTGACAGCAACATTTTGAGAGCAGCATGCTGCCTTAATATGCAGCTAGAAATATCTGGGAAAAATGTCAGCTTGGCTCCATGAAAATAAGTTTGAGGATCTAACCTGTCCTTTTGCAGATTCTCTTTTTGAAGGCGTGATAGTGTGTGAGGAAGATGCCATCTCGCTGGGGTGCATGGCACGTAATGCCCTGTGTGCTTTCTATTTCAAGAGAGTGTTGAATATTCCCTTAGACACAGTGGTGAGTGTTGCCTTTGGCAGGCCTCTCGTTACAAAATTCTTCCACCACTTTCTGTTTTCGAGTTTTTCTATTATTTGCCTGCAGGCATCTTTGGTGTTACACTGGAGGCTTTTTTTTTTTGTAACACCAGGGACGTTTTAGCTCATAGCTAGTTTGTGCATCTCATGTTTGGTTAGTAGACGGGCAAATCATGCTCACTTTTCAAGCTGTTGATTTTAAGCAGAAATGTAGCATAGATTTGTATGGAAGCTATACATGGTTTGTCAACACATAATAGGAACAAAGGTTAATCCAAATCCTCTTGTCTCAATGAGAAGGGTAGAGTCATTTTGCCATTTTGTCCTGCTAAATATGAAGGGAAAAGTTTTGAACCCTTTGGAACTGGTATGGGTGTGATGATAAACTTCTTGGATCTGGTATGAGGGACTATGGTGATCTCTTTAAAACTGGTATGAGGGGCTATGGTGAACCCCTTGGAACTAATATGAGGGGCTATGGTTAACCCCTTTAGAACTGATTTGGTCCTATGGTGATTCCTTTGGAACTGGTATGGGGGATGTGGTGAACCCCTTGGAATTGGTATGTCGACTATGGTGATTCCTTTGAAACTGGTATGAGGCACTATAGTGAACCTCTTGGAACTGGCATGAGGGGCTATGGTGAACCTCTTGAAAGTGATATGAGGGGCTATGGTGAACCCCTTGGAACTAATATGAGAGGCTATGGTTAACCCCTTAGGACTGTTTTGGTCCTATGGTGATTCCTTTGGAACTTGCATGGGGGGATATGGTGAACCCCTTGGAATTGGTATGTCGACTATGGTAATTCCTTTGGAACAGGTATGAGGGGCTATGGTGAACCTCTTGGAACAGGTATGAGGGGCTATGGTGAACCTCTTGAAAGTGATATGAGGGGCTATGGTGAACCTTTTGTAACTGGTATGAGGGGCTATGGTGGCAACATGAAATGTATGGGACTCTCTTCCATCTGTGCATACTGACTCTTCCAGACATAAACATGAAGGCTAAACATTTTGGAATGAGCATAGAAGTGAATAGAAGGGGAGGAAGTTTATCACAATAGATGTGCTTACTTTGAGCATGATGGGAGGTATTCTGTTCCTGTTTCTGTTAATTCATCTTGTCAAAGATTACCAAAACTAATACAAGATGCTTCCCAGAACCAACTTTTTTGGATCTCTGCTCCCAGTCCTTGTCAGTTCTGACAGTTAACTGCCATATTTATGATATCCGAGGACATGGCCTCTAATAAAAAGCTATATTTTTTGCTGGAAAATGAACTTCTTTTTCTCTTTTCTTAACAATTTGTCAGCCATGATAAAAAACAGAAGTGTTTCTGTTTTAGAATAAATGGAAAGTATAAAAAAAAAAATTCTGAAAATGTTCAGTGAATTTTGATACCCGATTCTGAAACCGAAAAATGTCATCAACATAATGAAAAGTAAAGATTATAGAAAATTGCACAGATTACTAATACAGATAAAGCGCATCCTTCCATATAACATAAAAGGGGCTGCTAGAAATGACTTTCGATGATGAGGACAGGAGCTTCTTTGGGTCATGTACTGTATACACGATGTACCAGAAATAAAGAAAATCGGGTGCTCACCTGGTGCCCAAATGAGCCGCTTATCCTGGTATATGTAAAGAACAGTACAGGACTTTTAGTACCACACTGTACTGTAGGGAGGCGCTACTAAACCGCCAAAGACTGCATGCACCTTACTCATACATGGAGGAGCAGTACAAGACATGCAGTACTGTACTACACACTGTACTGTAGAAAGGCACTATAGAATGCCATTACTGCATGCACCTCACTAATGCATGTAAGAGCAGTACAGGACATGTAGTACCACACTGTTCTGTTCAGTGGCACTATAGACCTCCAGTCACTGCCTGCACCTAACTTATACATGTAAGAGCAGTACAGGACATGTAGTACTGTACTGCTCACTGTACTGTAGATATAAAGGATGAAAAAAGAATAAGCAGCGCTGATGGCTAATAATTAAAAATAATTAAAAATGACACTTGGGCATTCCTCACTAATAACAGTAAAAGCAGTTTCAGATTTATTAAAACATAAAAATATGACAACGCGTTTCGTGAGCGAAATACGGGCTCACTTCCTCAGGTCATGAAGCTAACTGTGCACATGTTCAGATTTAAAGAGAGCAGCGAAACAGGAAGGAGGCTCTGCTGTTGAAAATTCAAACAATTAAAACTTTAACGCTAGGGCAACAAACCCAGTACAATGTAACAATATGTGACCATATAAAAATATAACAGACATCTCAGTGTACATAAAAAGTCGATACACAAAAACTTAATAACAAGTTAAAATAAATCAATCCACCAAATACTAAAAAACATATACTGGATATTATCACAAGGGAAGAGGTTCAATAAATTCAAGTAATAGGCAAATTCAAGTAATAATTTCGTTTAACTAATTTAACCCATTCGCTCACGAAACACGTTGTCATATTTTTATGTTTTAATAAATCTGACACTGTTAATAGTGGTGGAATGCCCAAGTGTCATTTTTAACTATTTTTAATTATTAGCCATCAGCGCTGCTTAGTCTTTTTTCATCCTTTATACCTGCGTCCCGAGGACCTGTTGTGTGTGGAGGATCCCCGTGCTAAAAAGACACGCCGGCTGCTTTCGTGGTGGATATTTGAATTAAGTGTTTATATGAGTTGTACCATTCAGTACAACTCACCAAGGTGAGCAGTGCTGATTACGTAGTGCACTCACGGGTTTATTTGAGTTATTCCACTAGAGTGCGCTTCTTTCCCTTTTTTTTTTTTTTTTTCCAGCACTGCTTGACGCTGAGAAGGCGTATAGATGCAACACTCATGACTCACAATGCTGTAAGCAGAAAGACATGGTATGCTGTACTGTAGAAGGTGCTATAGATTACAATAACTGCATCACTCACTAATACATGTAAGAGCAGTACAGGACATGTAGTACACTGTACTATAGAGAGCGCTATAGATGATACTGCATGCACCTCACTAATCATGAAGCAGAACAGGACATGTAGTACCACACTGTACTGTAGAGAGGTGCTATAGATTACCAATAACTGCATTCACCTCACTAATACATGTAAGAGCAGTACTGGACATGTAGTACTGCACTGTACTGTAGAGAGGTGCTATAGACCACCAATCACTGCATGCACCTCACTAATACATGTAAGAGCAGTACTGGACATGTAGTACTGCACTGTACTGTAGAGAGGTGCTATAGACCACCAATCACTGTATGCACTGCACTAATATTGAGGTTTTCCAAGTAAAATTTTTCTGATAATTGATGGATCTTCCTTCAATCACATGAGCTGCGCCTGTGACATTGTATGCTGAGTGTGATTTTAAGATGCAATGTTCAAGGAAAGACCATTGTATGGTGGAAATATTGTATCCTGAGGCCATTGAAGGAGCACTGTATTTATTATTTCTATTTACTGATAAGGAGCGGTTATCTTGAAAATGGTGAGGAACTGAAACACATTTCTAACATGTAGAAACCATTTCACTGTACATTAATTACACTTTATATATATATATATATATATATATATATATATATATATATATATATATATATATATAATATATATATATATATATACACACACAGTTTCGAACAAAAGTATTTAGTCAGCCACCAATTGTGCAAGTTCTCCCACTTAAAAAGATGAGAGAGTCCTGTAATTAACATCATTGGTCGACCTCAACTATGAGAGACAAAATGAGAAAACAAATCCAGGAAATCCCATTGTCTGATTTGGAAAGAATTTATTTGCAAATTATGGTGGAAAATAGGTATTTGGTCACCTACAAACAAGCAAGATTTCTGGCTCTCGCAGGCCCGCAACTTCTTCTTTAAGAGGCTCCTCTGTCTTCCACTCATTACTCAGTAATGGCACCTGTTTGAACTTATCAGTGTAAAAGACACCTGTCCACCACCTGTAACAGTCACACTCCAAACTCCACTATGGTGGACACCAAAGAGCTGTCGAATGACACCAGAAACAAAATTGTAGCCCTGCACCAGACTGGGAAGACTGAATCTGCAATAGGCAAGCAGCTTGGTGTGAAGACATAAACTGTGGGAGAAATAATTAGAAAATGGAAGACATACAAGACCACTGATAATCTCCCTCCATCTGGGGCTCCGCGCAAGATCTCACCCCGTGGGGTTAAAATGATCCCAAGAACGGTGAGCAAAAATCCCAGAACCAATGAATGACTAATGAATGACCTGCAGAGAGCTGGGAGCAATGTAACAAAGGCTACCATCAGTAGCACACTACACCGCCAGGGACTCAGATCCTGCAGTGCCAGACATATCCCCCTGCTTAAGCCAGTACATGTCCGGGCCTGTCTGAAGTTTGCTAGAAAGTATTTGGATGATCCAGAAGAGTATTGGGAGAATGTCATATGGTCAGAGGAAACCAAAGTAGAACTGTTTGGTAGAAACACAACTCGTCGTGTTTGGAGGAGAGAGATTGCTGAGTTGCATCCAAAGAACACCATACCTACTGTGAAGCATGGGGGGAGAGGGAGGGAACATCATGCTTTGGGGCTGTTTCTCTGCAAAGGGACCAGGACGACTGATCCGTGTTCATGAAAGAATGAATGGGGCCATGTATCGTTAGATTTTGAGTGCAAACCTCCTTCCATCAGCAAGGGCATTGAAAATGAAACGTGGCTGGGTCTTTCAGCATGACAATAATCCCAAGCACACTGCAAGGGCAACGAAGGAGTGGCTTAGTAAGTAGCATTTTAAGGTCCTGGATTGGCCTAGCCAGTCTCCTTATCTCTAGAAAATCTTTGGAGGGAGTTGAAAGTCCGTGTTGTCCAGCGACAGCCCCAAAACATCACTGCTCTAGAGGAGATCTGCATGGAGGAATGGGCCAACATACCAGCAACAGTATGTGCCAACCTTGTGAAAACTTACAGAAAACGTCTGACCTCTGTCATTGCCAACAAAGGAGATAGAACAAAGTATTGAGATGAACTTTTGTTATTGACCATATACTTATTTTCCACCATAATTTGCAAATAAGTTCTTTCCAAATCAGACAATGTGATCTTCTGGATTTGTTTTCTCATTTTATCTCTCATAGTCGAGGTCGACCTATGATGTCAGTTACAGGTCTCTCATCTTTTTAAGTGGGAAAATTGCACAATTGGTGGCTGACTAAATACTTTTTTCCCCCACTGTATATATAGATATAAAATCAAATCAAGAAAAGCTCTTTAGAGAATGATGCGAAGCTTCAAGTAACTGTCCACCAGCTTCTAGACTTTCTGCACAATAAGACTGCATTAAAATGTCAACACGAAAAGATGAAAAATAGATCTGAAGACATGGTGCGAGGCTCATCTGGAGACAAGATGGGCATACAGGTAGTCAGAAGGGGCTTCTAAACATCTGCTGGTGGAAGCATGCTCTGAGATCACCGTGCGAGGCGTTAAATGTGGCATTTTGAAGATGAAGGGGTGGCCTTACAGCTATTTAGTCAGGAACCATTTATTTTTTCCAGGTTGAGCTGCTCTGCTCTTTTGAAGGACACAACGCACTTTTTTTTTCCTATTCTGACCATCTGAAATCAAATCATCTTAATTACTTCACCAGCTATTTGTTGAAATGGTCATATATTTCCGCGCAGGAGGTTGTATTATCATATGCATCACATTCTTATTGTGATTGCAAAAGAAACCTACAGACTGGAATATGAAGTTGCTGCTAAACATTGATATGGAGAAAACAGATTGTCTTCCGTCTGGTCCTTTTGCACAACCTACGTTGTCTTGTTAACTATGTCATAAAGGAGACTATTGTAATGAAATGGCAATGCAGGAAGCTAACTAGGCTGAACTCTGAAGCAGAGTGGTGTGGTGGCACACTGGAAGCAGGGGGCAGCCTCATTATTGCCATCAGGTTCAGCTTCCTCCTTGCTGGGGGCATTTTCTCTCTGTTTACTTGTAATGGATTAATATCTACTTTTACCAGCAAGAATGATAGTGCACAAGTTACAGGTTTTTTTCTGACTTTAGACGTTTATCTGGCCAATATAAAGGTCACCTAGACAATGCATAGGTGATTATTGTCTGATTGCGGGGGTCTCACACAATCATTGATACTTGCCCTTCCTAATTCCACTGTCCTTCCTTACTGCGCTTTAAAGGGTTTGATCAGATCAGTGGTCAAGACTGCCCCCTACCCTAATTCCCCCGTGCTTCCTCACCACTCTTGAAAGGGTATGACCAGAGAAGAGGTCGAGACTGAATGAGCCCCTCTTCCCCCCAACCAATCACAGTACTAGAATATTTCCCATAGACAGTAATAACTTTTAGGGCGCTCTTCTATTGCGCCCTTCTTTCTCCATTCAAAATAGACGCACTACATATGATTGGTGGATTCATATCTGCCACCTGGGCTCAACCAATCAGCTCTTTTCTGCCTTTTTTTACTGTATTTTGAACTGTCCGCCTTTTCATTTGATTGGTCAATATTTCTCCATAGGTTATAATGGATCACTGTCGCTCCTATTCTGATTGGCTGGTTTCTGCAGACCAATGAGAAGAGCTTGCAGAATTTGAATTACTGTATTTCCCGGCAATTCTCTATATCCCAATTCCCGATGTAGTGCCGGTCTCGGCGACAAACGCGTTGTAAGAGATTTGATTGATTTATGTTTATAGAAGGTTTTAGCTCTTTTTCAGATAAAATTTTACACCTAATAAAAATGATTTTTTAATCATACTCCATGCCGCACGGCGCTGAGAGCGAGATTTCATTGCCCCGATCTCTCCATAGACTACAATGGGACAAGTAGCTCGCGCTCTGATTGGCTGGGATAGCCAAGCTCCCGCTAGCTCAGCCAATCAGCTCTTTTCTGCATTTTTACTGTATTTTGAACTGTCCCGCCTTTGATTTTGATTGGTCCATACTCCTCCATAGCTTATAATGGGTCCCTGTCGCTCCTATTCTGATTGGCTGGTTTCTGCCGACCAATGAGAAGAGTTTACAGAATTTGAATTACTGTCTTTCCTGGCAATTTCCAAGATCCTAATTCCTGATGTAGCGCCAGTATAGATTTTTTGAAAGTGATTTTTTAATTTATTTATTTTTGGGAGGGTTTGAGCTCTTTTTCTGATAATGTTTTACAGGTAATAAAGGCGAGTTTTTTGGAATCATACTCCATGACGCACGGAGCGGAGAGCGTAGATTTCTGTTGCGATCTTCTATATGTTTCCTCTCATGTTCCGTTCTCGCTTCACTTCGCCTCCGCCGGATCATTTAGACCAGAATCAACCAGGTCTGCCTGTCGGAGCTGGCGAGCGCTGCAATGCGCTGCACTTTGCCGACCCACTATCATACATGCCTCGGAGTTTTCGAGCGTGCCGCGTCCCGCCCCGGAACGCCCACTGCCCGCCCCACCATGCGGGGCGCATCCGAAAGTGGCGAACGCTGCGCCTAACATCGCATCCCTGCGTCCGACAGGGGATTCGGGCCAGAATACGCCAGAAAACAGGCGACAATCACGTTCATACATGTCGCCCTATGTGCCCATACCTATTGGTGTGAATTGCAGCCACTCGAGAGTCGTCACTTTTATTATTATTATTATTATTATTATTATTATTTATTTTAAAACACCATTGATTCCAGGGCGCTGTACATTCAAGGAGAGTTACATACATAACATATGTCAAATGTGTACAATGATAACGATGAATGACTTACAGTTGGCACAACAGAGGGAGAGAGGAAGAAAGAGTTCAGCGCACCTGAATCTATAAGTTGCGGCCCGGTATGAGCAAGTCCTCTACTTACTCCAATGTAATGAGAACAAGAGCAAACGATGTAGCCAGCCACATATATCCAGGGTTCAGAAGGCAATAGAAAAATATTTATTTTAAATCCATAAAAAACAGCAAAAATGATGAATCCACTACAAAGACAAGCAAAGTGCATGGAGCATTGCTCCTGTTGACGCGTTTTAGATCAGCTGATCCTTAATCATAACCTAGGGAGATAGGACCCTGCCCGCAAGGGCTTACAATCTACAAGGAGGAGGGAAGAGACAGAAGGTGAGGGGCAGACATGTTTGTGGGGTAGTACTGTGGCAGCAGGGTTATTGGAGGGTATAGGCAATCCTGAAGAGATTGGTTTTCAGGTTGCCTTTGAACCCAGTGATGGTGGAGGAGAGTCTGATGTGTTGGGGCAATGAGTTCCAGAGAATGGGGAAAGCATGGAGATGGTTATGTGAGGAACCGATAAGAGGAGAACAGAGAAGGTATCTGGAGAATAAGGCAGAGATGTATGGAGGGAGAGATTATGGAGAGCCTTGTAGGTCATGGTTAGGAATGAGGACCAATAACCAAGTACAATATTCATGGATTTCCAGTCAGTATTTAGGCACTAGAACCCATGAAGTTAGACTTGGGATACATTCATTAGGGTAAAAAAAAAGGACTGATTGATTAAAAGAAGATTATTCACAATAATAACATAATAATAGTATCTCATGCCCTTATCCCTGCACTTCATGAGGTCCATTCATGGTTGGAACAGACACAAGTGCTGATATAACAATGCGAAGTGTGTTGTGCTAGTGTGAGTTGTCTTCTCTAATGGAGGTCTCCCCCATCTGATTCCACGGGGTCCAGCACTTGAGCTTGAGTTGGGGAACTGTGAAAGCAACATCCAATCTCCTGGTCCTTGAAGGAGCTTCCTAGGGCATGCAGTTTTATGATCTGTTTTGGTCAAGCAGGTCTACGCTGACTCAAGGCGCTGAAAAAAAAAAATTCATCAGAAATACACATGCAGAAAATAAACCACAGTGACACGCCGATAGGGCGCAGTTATGCCATGGACGAATACCCACTCGTTGGAGTAGCTGATCATATCCGGCTTCTCGTTTTCCTGAATTGTTCTTGTAATGTGAATGAAGGGATATGGTCATTCCCACTGTGTAAGTGCCTTGTCCCTTCCCAATAAAACAATGTCATCTCTTCTCACTAAGCCGTTCACACTGAGGTCATTTCCCACTTGCCAGTTTCTGCACCTCATACAAGATGGTCATGCCAACTCTATCAAGTGACATTATTTAATAGACTATTGTTCTACAGAGTCACAAGCAGTGGCATTGGCTTCAGCACAGTTTACGTGTAAGCTGGGAGGAACACATGTATTTCAACAAATCTCAAATTGGAAGTACAATAGTGTAATAGGTTTGTATTTTCCTTAGGAGGCAGCATTATGGTAGTCATGTATTTATCTATAGGAAGCATTGTTATAGTAGTTGTGTTCTGGCACATAGGAGGCAGTATTATAGTAGTTATTTTCTTGTACATGTGAGCAGTATTATAGCAGTTGTATTCTTATACATAGGAGCAGTATTATAGTAGTTATATTCTTATACATAGGAGCAGTATTATAGTAGTTATTTTTTGTCCATAGGGAGCAGTATTATAGTAGTTATATTCTTGTACATGGGGGTAGTATTATAGTAGTTATATTCTTATACATAGGAGCAGTATTATAGTAGTTATATTCTTGTACATAGGAGGCAGTATAATAGTAGTTATATTCTTGTACATAGGAGCAGTATTATAGTAGTTATATTCTTGTACATAGGGGCAGTATTATAGTAGTTATATTCTTGTACATAGGGGGCAGTATTATAGTAGTTATATTCTTGTACATAGGAGCAGTATTAATTTAGTTAATTTCTTTTAAAAAGGAGGCAGTATTATTGTAGTTATTTTCTTGTAAATAGGAGCAGTATTATTGTAGTTATATTCTTGTACATAGGAGGAAGTATTATAATAGTTATATTCTTGTACATTTGAGGCAGTATTATAGTAGTTATCTTCCTGTATATAGTGGGCAGTATTATAGTAGTTATAATCTTGTACATAGGAGGCAGTATTATAGTAGTTATTTTCTTGTACATTGGGGGCAGTATTATAGTAGTTATATTCTTTTACAAGGAGCATTATTATAGTAGTTATAGTTTTATCATAGGGAGCAGTATTATAGTAGTTATATTCTTGTACATAGGGAGCAGTATTATAGTAGTTATATTCTTGTACATAGGGGGCAGTATTATAGTAGTTATATTCTTGTACATAGGGAGCAGTATTATAGTAGTTATATTCTTGTACACAGGGGCATTATTATAGTAGTTATAGTCTTGTACATAGGGGCAGTATTATAGTAGTTATATTCTTGTACATAGGAGCAGTATTATAGTAGTTATATTCTTGTACATTGGGGGCAGTATTATAGTAGTTATATTCTTGTACATAGGAGCAGTATTATAGTAGTTATATTCTTATACATAGGGAGCAGTATTATAGTAGTTATATTCTTGTACATAGGGAGCAGTATTATAGTACTTTTATTCTTGTACATAGAAGCAGCATTATAGTAGTTATATTCTTGTACATAGGAGGCAGTATTATAGTAGTTATATTCTTGTACATAGGGGGAGTATCATAGCAATTATATTCTTGTACATAGCAGCAGTATTTTAGTAGCTATTTTCTTGTAGATAGGGAGCAGTATTATTATAATAGTGATATTTTTGTCTATAGGGAACAGTATTACAGTAGTTATATTTTTATGTATCATGGGTAATAGTTCAGTACATAGTTTTGTCTCCAACTTCACGACATCTGGTTGCTTATACTTTATTAAGATATTGTAGACCATTTGTTAATTTATTGACGGTAGATAAAATTAATAGGGTCATCTGTTCTAGACAATGCGGTAGAACTGTTGACCTAACCAGATCCAAGAATCCTATCAAATTCGTCTCTATGCATTGGTGGAGCTCTGTCATCCATTGTAGTCGGAATTCATTGAATTCAGTTGGTCCCATGCTGTGCTTCATGATGACCATTTCCATTAATGATTATGTTGCTGTTGGGTTGTAGGTGGTACCGATCAGGTTTTTTGCAGAGGCCTTGAATTTCTAGAGCCGATAGTAGAAGAAAGACGTCTTCTATAATATGGTGTACACTCAATTTTCTATGATTTGAACACTATGTTATCAACATCTTAAGCATATAAAGTGCTCATTGATTCAGGTCCAGACGTTTTTCATATTGAAGTACATGGAGATTTTGTATGTCTCATCAATGGTGTAAAATATCACCTAGGACAAAGAGGAATTACATCCTATCCCTCAACATCGTAAAAATTGGAGACTTCAACTGGAGGCAGCTTGTTTTTTGTCTACGTCTTGCTTGGATATTAAAGGCTAAAATGTTCTTAATTGAAATTCCTTCTAGGATTTTGACACCCCACATGCTAGATCTGGCAGGAACTTTACATCTATCTCTATAAAGTTCAATTTACCTAAAACACCTGTTCGTTTTTTTCCCTATCCACTTGGGAAATATCTCCTTTCGAGGCAGCTGGCAGCTTTATAGCCTGTAGTGACTGTTCCCACAGGCGGGGAAGTTACTGCTCTTTTCCAAAACCATTTGATTTGTATCTTCAAGAAATCCATCAAGATCTCTGTGATATAAGGAAAGAAAAAAAAAAGCCGTGCAATTATTTCTTCCCTGTAAATCTTGTCTAAAGACTGAGCAAAGCCAAAATAAAATTGGTTCCATACCCCTCGCCGTATATAATTCACCCGCTATGCAGCATGATGACTGCTTAATGCAAGGGCTTAGACAGCATATTATGGCTCACATGTGGCCTGGGGGGAAGATATCCATAAAGTTTTGTGTCTGAAGAACCTCAAGGCATATTAGAGACATTTTAACAAGACGCTGGTTACTAAGATCCAGTTCACTTGTGCCCCAATGGCTCCATTCAGAACATCCATGCAGAAGTAGCACTGGATCTGTTGATTGACATAAACCAATAGCGTCTGACTACTATTGGGTCAGTCAGTTTTCCATCATGGTGTCCAACATTTTAAGTTCAGCTTGACATATTTGCAGTCCGTATTTCAGTGCGTAATTGCGCTGGATTATGCCCAAAGTACTGTACAGACGGCAAATGCAGTAATTCATATCATTGGCATGTCACTTTTTTCCGGTGCTTATATCTATGGGAGCTGGCATAGAGTGTTTTAGAAGTACACACTGGCTAGCGCCTACTTCTAAAGTATCCGGGGTATTACGGTGTTTACAGAAGGCGCCAAAATACTTGATGTGAACAGATGCTCCGGATGGAACCTGAATCGCAGATATATGACTCGCCTAAAATATATGGGGTACAGCTTGTTCCTAGTAGAAGCGTAGAAGGTGGCAAATTATGGAAGTCCTGAGGAATAGAGAACAACAGGTTCACCACTTAGTGTTTTTTTCACATGAGACCGGCTTTGATTTCCAAAATGGCAAAATAATGCAACGGTTTTGTAATAGTCTCTGAAAATTGCAGCAAAAATAAAATAACGAGGCTTTTTCTACCGCCTCTTTCAACTTCAGAGAAAAAAATACTGATTTAAAAAAAATAAAAAATAATATTAATTAATATATATATATATAATATATATATATATATATATATATATATATATAATGTATATATATATAATATATATACAGGCCAGGATAAACACAAATGCACTGAATTGTGGGACCAAGTAAGCTAATGTAAACCCATATTGATATTTAATGGGGTTTCAAATAAACTTTGTTGATAAAATATGATGTACCTTCATTTCTGTGTGGAGGTAAACTAGATCCAATAGGTAGACAAACTGCAGGCTCAGCATGGTACCCAAAGCAGTGGTTTCAGAATTCTCCCCTCCACCCTTAATCCCCAGTTCTACAATTGTCAGATGGACAATCATTCCCCATAACACCATTTTTCGTGTTAAGATTTGTTACTGTTTTTTGTTTTGTTTTTTGTTTTTAAAAAAAAACAGAGCAAAAATTGCACCTCCCATGGTATTGTACACTCTTCATCCCACCCCTGAAAGTAACTTGTGTGTTCCAAAGGGACTCATATCTATCTATCTATCTATCTATCTATCTATCTCATATTTATCTATCTCATATTTATCTCTCATATCTATCTATCTATCTATCTATCTATCTATCTATCTATCTATCTATCTATCTATCTATCTATCTATCTATCTATCTTATTTCTATCTATCTCATATCTATCCCATATCTATCTATCTATATATCTATCTATATTTCTATCTCATATCTATCTCATATCTATCTATCTATCTCATATCTATCTATAAATCTCATATCTATCTATTTAGCTATCTCATATCTATCTATCTCATATCTATCTATCTCATATCTATTTATCTCATATCTATCTATCTATCTATCTATCTATCTTCTGTCTATCATATCTACCTCTCTATCTCCTATCTATCTATCTAACTATCTCATATCTATCTATCTCATATCTATCTATCTAAATATCTATCTATCTCATATCTATCTATCTCATATCTATCTATCTATCTCATATCTATCTCATATCTATCTATCTCCTTTCTATCTATCTAAGCTTTACACTTCAATATCAAAAGGAAAAATTGGATCATTCATCAAGGTAAGAGGACATCCACACGGCACTGGTTTTCAGTCGGATTTACAGATGGTTTTTCAGATTTGAAAACCTCCAGTAAACAAACTGTCAATCGTTTTGATATATTTTTTTAGAAAATCCGAGCTGTACTCTACAAGGTCGGATTTTCTGACAGCATATTCGACCATCTTAAAAACTTAACATATTCATTCTTCCACCCCCTTTTCGGGTGGAACATGAACTGTTCAATTCAAAGCAGGACAGCTGAAACCGCGGCCAGAAACTGTTCCCTTTTATGTTCAGAAAACGGATAATCTGACCGGTATTGTGTCAGTGCCGTGTGGACAATGTGTTTATTCCCACATTTTATAAAACCGATGTTTCGTCTCCCTCAAAGTGTATGCAACATGTGGGAATAAAAGCATCATTGTTGAACTGTTACCTTGATGGATACTGTGATTTTTCCTCTTGATCTATAAATATTTAGGTATATACATATATTGACAGTTCTATGCAGTTAAAAACATAAATTTCACCCTCCACTTTGATGAGGAGATGAAACTAGAATGGCAGGGCAGACTTTTCTCTTATTACAGCAAGGCCTCGTTCACACGGCGGCTTTAGCCGAGGGTTTGCCGCGTGGCCTCTGGCCGTGGTGGTGGCGCGGGTGGGGCGTGGCTTGCGGCGAGGGTTTGCCCCCATGCAAATTAATAGGCAAGGGGAAAACCGCGCCGCCAGCCGCGCACCAACCACGGTGACACTGTTAAGAATTGACAGGAGAGTTCTCAAACACGCAGTAGAAGACCAACGCAGTAGTATATAATAAAAAAACTTTATTAGGCATAAGTAAAAATGGACACGCTGTTAAAAATAAAAATAAAGAAAAGAATTGAGTAACAAACAATGATAAATGGAAAAAGTACCACATCCAGATTAACAAGAAAAACACACATAGAGGTCTAGGGTCAAATAAAATGTATCAAAAAATAATGCAAAAAGTGCGAATTATAAACAAATGAAAAACATAAGAAAACACCACTGGACAAAAGAAAATCATCCAAAAAGGTATAGCATAAATGAAAACAATACCAAAATAAATTTTGAAAAAATTAAACAATACTATACCAGAAGATGCATCCAGTGGAGGAAAAGCAAACAGTGACAGCCAGTGTGTCCATTTTTACTTAGGTTTGATAAAGTTTTTGGATTGTATTCTACTGTGTTGGTCTTCCCCTTTTTTTCGTTGTTATTATTGCGTTTGGGTGGTCCTATTTTTCTTTCAGTATTGTTTCCATGATACCGGGTGTTGTTATTGTTTATAGGGTTTTCTAATAATGTTTAGACAACTACTTTAAGACCATGTTCACACGGCTTAAAATTGGACGTAACTTGCGCCGGAGTGCGCAAATTACGGCTGGAATACGTCCCAGTCATTTTGGTAATCCACAGTTCTCATAGAGAACTATGGATTACGTCTCCTCTCCCTGCTTGGCGAATACGCTGAGGTGGGAGATAATTGACCTGTGAATTACCAGCGGTGTATACGTGCCGCTGGTAATGAATGTCTATGGGCCCCCCGCACCCACTCCCGCCCCTGGCCACACGGCGTAATTGCGGGGCGTAATTACGCACTGCATTAAAGCCGTTTGAACCCAGCCTAAATGTATATATTTATAAAAACAATCAAGTTTATCAGTTTTATACAAATATTTTCCACAAATAAAAATTTTCAGGCAAATAAAAATTTCTGTTTCAATTTAATTTCTATGAAATAAAAGTATTATACAATCACTGGGTTAATCCAGCATAGTGAGGCAGATGCCCGTACTAGCGTGTGCAGAGATCATTTTCACATATCTCGGAAAGCACCTGCAGGTGACATCATGGAATGTGAGACTGATCTCACAGAAGCACCAACAAAGGGCGTGTTACTGAAGACGTCATGCCTGCGATGAGTGGGGCAGAGAACCTGGGGTCAATGAGACACTTTCCCAGATGCTAAATATGAGCTACATTTTCCAAACTCGTTTTGAGAGCGGAAACGACTGTTGTAGCATCTGGGATATCTTTACATTTCCTTTTAGGTATGTTGAAGCTCCTCAGCTCCAATGCAGCGTTATTGAAATGGGGTTAGACTATGCCCTTTTCAGCTGCAAATACACCGCTGAAATGCCAAGGGATCAGGACAGATTTTTGCAGCTGACTTTTCTTTTTGGAACATTCCTAAGACCCCACTCCGAAATTCACAGCAATAAATCCACATGAAGATCCCAAGAGGGGTTTCCACTTTATGTGGACCTACTCTTTATGGCACTGTTCTTGTACATATGAGGCAGTATTATAGTAGTTATATTCTTGTACATATGAGGCAGTATTATAGTAGTTATATTCTTGTACATAGGAGCAGTATTATAGTAGTTATCTTCTTGTACATAGGGGGCAGTATTATAGAAGTTATATTCTTGTACATAGGAGCAGTATTATGTAAGTTATATTCTTGTACATAGGAGCAGTATTATAGTAATTATATTCTTGTACATAGAGGGCAGTATTATAGTAGTTATATTTTTGTACATAGATGCAGTATTATAGTAGTTATATTCTTGTACATAGGGGGCAGTATTATAGAAGTTATATTCTTGTACATAGGAACAGTATTATGTAAGTTATATTCTTGTACATAGGGGCAGTTTATATAATTATATTCTTGTACATAGGAAGCAGTATTATAGTTAATTATATTCTTTACATAGGAAGCAGTATTATAGTAGTTATAAATTCTTGTACATAGAGAGGGAGTATTATAGTAGTTATATTCTTGTACATAGAGGGCAGTATTATAGTATTTATCCTTGTACATAGGAGCAGTATTATAGTTAATTTTATTCTTGTACATAGGGGGGAGTATTATAGTTTGTTATATTCTTGTACATAGGGACAGTATTATAGTAGTTATATTCTTGTACATGGGACAGTATTATAGTAGTTATGTTCTTGTGCATAAAGGGCAGTATTATTGTAGTTATATTCCTGTTACTAGGAGCAGTATTATAGTAGTTATATTCTTGTACATAGGAAGCAGTATTATGTGAGTTATATTCTTGTACATAGGAAGTAGTATTATAGTAATTTATCTTTTTACATAGGGGGCAAATATTATAGAAGTTATATTCTTGTAACATAGGAGCAGTATTATAGTAATTAATTCTTGTACATGGGGGCAGTATTGTAGAATTATATTCTTGTACATGGGGCAGTATTATAATAGTTATATTCTTGTACACAGAGACCGATATTTTAATAGTTATATTCTTGTACATAGTGGGCAGTATTATAGGGTTATATTCTTGTACATTGGGGCAGTATTATTGAGTTATATTCTTGTACATAGGGAGTTTTAATGTTATATTCTTACATAGGTGTATTAAAGTAGTATTTTCTTGTACATAGAGGGCAGTATTATAGTATTATATTCTTGTACATAGGAAGCAGAATTAAGTAGTTATATTCTTGTACATAGAGGCAGTAATTATAGTAGTTATATTCTTGTACATAGGGGCAGTATCAAGTAGTTTATATTTTTTGTACATAGGGGCAGTATTATAGAAGTTATATTCTTGTACATAGGGGGAGTATCATAGCAGTTATATTCTTGTACATAGGAGCAGTATTTTAGTTATTTTCTTGTAGATAGGGGGTATTATTATAATAGTGATTTAATGAACTCCCAAATCCCTTTAAATTCTACCATCTGTATATGATGCCTTCTCCAACAGAGTCCACTGACTGGCCTTCTCTTCAGGTGACATTCAAATCTCACACACTGTCTGTTTTTAGATTTTCTCATTACTTAATATCAAAGACTTATTCCCTGGATGAACTTGTTAAGTTTTATTGCCATTCTTTATCCCATAAGTTCATGGAAATAAAATAAATATGAAATATCATTGGCCTGCGGTGATAGCAGCTATTTTGGTCTCCAGACCTTTATGAATTATATATTGAGTTTTTCTTCTGTAAGTATCAGAAGTCTGGAACTTGACACATCACTCATGAACACTGTTATACATCAGCCACGTATATAAGTGATCTACATAGCTCATCATGACATGGTAACTTTCAATAGACAATATTCCAGACTGAACTGTTTCAGAACAGCAATGATAGATTTTGATCATCGCAAGATTTTTAGTTCTTGTATACTTTAAGCTGCTTCGTTAGTTAGCAGTGAGCACATCTAAAGTAAAGACGAGCAACCAAACTATTAGGGGAAAAGAACATCTTAGTTATGAGGAGAGGTTAGAAGTACTAAACTTATTTATTCATGAGAATAATCGGCTACGGTTAGATCTGATTTGTTTATATACAGGTGAAACCAGAAGTTTCCATACACTATATAAAAAGCCCCATCTGCACGTTTTTTTCACAATGTCACATGAAATCAGAATAAACCTTCCCTGATTTAGGTCAATTAGGAACCAAAATTATTTATATTTGCCAGAAAAATTAGAGAGAATGTTTTAAGGCATTTTTATTACTTTCTGCAAAGTCAAAAGTTTACATACTTTTCATTAGTATTTGGTAGCATTGCCCTTTAACTGTATGACTTGGATCAAACGTTTTGGATCTTTCCACAAGCTTCTCACAATAGTTGGGGGAATTTTGGCCCCTTCCTCCTGACAGAACTGGTGTCACTGAGCCATGTTTGGAGGTCGCTTTGCTGCCTTTACAGCTTTGCCCATACATTTTCAATAGGATTGAGATCAAGGCTTTGTGATGGCCGCTCCAAAGCATTGACTTGGTTATCCGTAAGCCACTTTGTAACCAGTTTGGCAGTAGCTTTGGGTCATTGTCCATTTGGGAGACCCATTTCCACCCAAGCTTAAACTTCCTGGCTGTTGTCTTAAGATGTTGCTTCAGTATTGCCACATAATCTTCTTTCCTTATGATATCAACTATTTTGTTAAGTGCACCAGTCCCTCCTGCAGCAAAACAACTCTACAACATGATGCTGCCACAACCATGTTTCACAGTTGGGATTTCCAAGCTTTTCCCTTCAATTGTGAATTAGTGACATGGAATCTGCCGAGCACCACGTGTTATGTGAGAGGCGAATGTCGGCTATGAAGGTGCACAAGAGTATACTGACATGCAACAGTGGAGCAGTTTACTGCCAAAATGAACTAGGGGGCAATCAGATTTGTGTCTACAACAACAGTTCAGTGATAAACATCAGCGAACAAACACCCTGCAACCATTGTTGGAAGAACACAAGCTGGTGGAGGTTGCATTATGTTCTGGGGAATGTTTTTGCGGCATTCTCTGGGCCACTTATTTATGTGGAAAGTGCTGTCACCCGAGTTGTGTATGAACTCTTCTTTGCAGATCATGTACACCCATACATGCTGATTGTCTTCTATGGAGCTGATGGGATCTTCCAGCAAGACAATGAGACATATCACGCAGATCCCAATTGAGCATCTGTGGGAGCCCCTGGATGGTGGCATTAGCTCTATGGACCCTCCAGCAGCTGTGGAGCCCCTGGATGGTGGTGTTGGCTCTATGGACCCTCCAGCAGCTGTGGGAGCCCCTGTATGGTGGTGTTGGCTCTATGGAGCCTCCAGCAGCTGTGCGAGCCCCTGGAAAGGTGGTGTGGGCTCTATGGAACCCTCCCAGCAGCTGTGGGGCCCCTGGAAAGGTGGCATTAGCTCTAAAGGATCCTCCAGCAGCTGTGGAGGCCCCTGGATGGTAAGTGTTGGGGTCTATGGACCCTCCAGCAGCTGTGGAGCCCCTGGATGGTGTTGGCTCTATGGACCCTCCCGACGCTGGGGAGCCCCTGGATGGTAGCTTTGGCTCTATGGACCCTCCAGCAGCTGTGGAGCCCCTGGATGGTGGTGTTGGCTCTATAGGTCCTCCTGCAGCTGTGGCGCCCCTGGATGGTGGTGTTTTCTCTATGGACCCTCCAGCAGCTGTGGAGCCCCTAGATGGTGGTGTTGACTCTATGGACCCTCCAGCAGCTGTGGGGGCCCCTGGATGGTGGTGTTTGGCTCTATGGACCCTCCAGCAGCTATGGGAGCCCCTGGGTGGTGGTGTTGGCTCTATGGACCCTCCAGCAGCTGTGGAGCCCCTGGATGGTGGTGTTGGCTCTATGGACCCTCCAGCAGCTGTGGAGCCCCTGGATGGTGGTGTTGACTCTATGGACCCTCCAGCAGCTGTGGGAGCCCCTGGATGGTGGTGTTGGCTCTATGGACCCTCCAGCAGCTGTGGAGCCCCTGGATGGTGGTTTTGGCTCTATGGACCCACCAGCAGCTGTGGGAGCCCCTCGATGGTGGTGTTGGCTCTATGGACCCTCCAGCAGCTGTGGGAGCCCTGGATGGTGGTGTTGGGCTCTATGACCCTCCAGCATCTGTGGGAGCCCCTGGATGGTGGCATTAGCTCTATGGTCCTTCCAGCAGCTGTGGGAGCCCCTGGATGGTGGTGTTGGCTCTATGGTCCTTCCAGCAGCTGTGGGAGCCCCTGGATGGTGGCATTAGCTCTATGGACCCTCCAGCAGCTTTGGGGGCCCCTGGATGGTGGTGTTGGCTCTATGGACCCTCCAGCAGCTGTGGGATGCAGTCGGCTCCAGATAGCTGTGACAACCTCCCATGACCTTATTGACAGGGCTGTGGAGATCGGTAAGCCAAAGCTCCGACTCCTCAATTTCCCTGACTCTGACTCCTGTCTTTGACTCCTGACTCCCTCATACATGGCTCATGTTTAAGTGATAACTTTACTGTAGTAAAATGGTTACATCAGGATTCTTATCACCTTATGATACAATAATCAAGCTATTTAGGTGGAACATACACTGACAAGCAAAATGGTAACAATGATTTGAACTTTTGACTTTCAGGCTCCATATCTCTCCATCCACTACAGTTTTGAACATGAGGCTACCATCACTTTATAGACAATCATCTTACCTATCTTATACATAAATTTGACTTGCAAGTATTTTAGTCATACTGCTTAAATGTCTGCAGATTCTTGTCATGTAACTGCATTGTTACTGTTTTGCTCCTAAAAATCAGAATTTGGCCTTCAGCACTGACTAAATCCTTCTGGGCTCTGGATCAGATTCAATCATGTATTGAGCAAAATCTGATCCCAGGCCTCTTCTCCACATTCCCAATGTTGGTGCAGACTGGACTTGGGTACGAGTGCAGCCTTTTCTTCAACTCTACCCACAGTGTTGGATTAAGTTGAGGTCTGGGAACTATGGAGGCCAATACAGCAACTCTACTTCATTGTGGTTCAACCATTTCTTCTTGACTTATGCTTTGGGTCGTTGTCCTTTTCATACCCATAGTACTCGAGTATATGAAGTAACTCATATTGTACGATACTTACATATAGCTTAGCATTGAGCATCGATCCTGGTCAAGTATCCAACGTCTTTGGTTGTGAAACAACCTCATATCATCAGGCTTCCTCCACCGAACCTGGCAGTTTCTTCAATTTCTCGATCCCTTAGCCTCCTTTTCCCTTGATTCTTCCAAACCCATTTGCCCCCATCAGAGCCCGGTCTATTGACTCTCATCTCATCGCTCCCAATCACCCGTTTCCAATCTTCCATTTTTCGTCCTTTTTTACTAACTCGAGCCAATGCTTCTTATGACGAGATTGAAGTTGAGGCTTCTTCACCTTTTCTCGGGCCATTATTCCAGACCTGTGTAATGTGTGTTGCATGGACGTCTGTGATCTCATTCTTATGAAGCCTATGAGCCGCCTCCACTGCCATGTCTGTCGCGTTAGAACTGATCGACCCTGTGAAAAGCCAACTTGACTCTAATATTTTGCCTGGACGTCCACCTCTTGGCTTTTGAATTGTTGGATGGACTTCATTTCATATCCTTCCCGCTGTCAGGGCCTCACATGATGCAGTTTGGCAATTTTCTTGGCCCAGAGGCCACTATCAATGAGCTGGATGATGCCGCTTCTCTTTTATTGGGAAATCATCTTCATGGCTGCTTGAACCAGTGACCTTTCGCTTGGGAATCAGCCTAATAACGCACTGAGCTATTAGGGAATGTGAGAACAGGTTATAAATTGTAGTAGCAAGAAGAAAAAGATTGTTCCACCACCAAGAGCAGTTACATGATACGAATCTGCATAGCTAAGTGTAGGCAAAATAGTTGCAGATCAAAGCTATGTATGAGATAGTTAAGATAATTGTCTGTAAAATGATGGTACAGGCAGTCCCCATCTTACACCGTTCCGACTTACATACGCCCCCTAGTTATAAATGGAGACTTATGGGGCGTGGCTGACATTCAGCACTGAGTCACGCCCCATTATAAGTGCCAGCATCCCACAGCTGCACATGAGGTACAGAACGTTAGGTGAAATCTTCTAAAAAAAGGACACAGACAGAAAAACACATGTAAAAACTGTTCCCTGCACTTTCCAAAACTAAAAGAAATTTTTGTGCTGGCATTACATTTAATAAATGTACCTGTTCCAACTTACATACAATTTCAACTTAAGAACAAACCTACAGTCCCTATCCTGTTTGTAACCCAGGGACTGCCTGTAGTCTCATGTTCAAAGCTGTAGTGGATGGTGAGATATGGAGCCTGAAAGTCACAAGGTCAAAACATTGTTACCTTTTTGCTTGTTGCTGTAAAATATATTTATTTGATACAACTTTAGAACACAAAAACTGTAAGAGAATTATAAATATGCAAAACGCTGCAGTAAGTGGGGAAAAAAGCAGTTTTCAACAAAAACCTCCTGAATAACATTTGTGGAGTCACTCTTTATCAAAATAAATTCATAATCGCCTCCATGAGATCCTGCATACATGACCTCACATCTGATCTCATTATTTCCAGGCTAAAGAACGGCCTCTCTACACTAACTTGGGTTGGTGACAAATTGGTGACCACAGGGGCAACATCTCTAACAATGTCAGGGTATAAAGGAATTGCCTCATGGACAGTTAGTTATGATGAATGGTTGATCTTCTACTTCTTTGAGAGCAGGTGAAAAATGTTGCTGAAATCTGGTCAGTCTGTTTGCTATGGGAGAAAGAATCTTTTCCCCAGCGGTAACGCTTTGCCTGCTCCATGTCATCCAAATACTTTTCAAAATTAAACTCCTCATGTGATGAGGCTGAAGATATGGGTAGCACTGGCCGGACACAATTCCTCTTGCTGTTGGCACTGCATTGAACTAACTGGACCAATTTATTATGTATTTTGGGAGTCTGAGTCGGTGTGTCCATGGATTCCTGACTATACTGGCAGGGTATGGGGCCCAGCTGTGGTGCAAAGGACTTTCTGATGTCAGTCCCTTCCATCTGATGGACTCTGGAAAGCTCCGTGACGCCAGGGTGTCCTCTGATCTACAACTTGAATCAGGTGGAGGATATTTTTTTAATTGGATCCAACATGTGTTAGGTAATTTATGTACGACTATAGAGCATATGGCAGGGAGTCATATTTTGATCATGCAGTGGAGATCTCCCTTTACAATATATGATGTAGATCGAGTATCAATACATTTGTCCAGGTTCTGACTAACAACTCCAGGAGGCTTTCACACATATTTCAAAAAGAATAGATAAGAGAAGTGTTTAGATGCTTTGCTCAGGGTTCATGCTGTGATAGCGTGCTGCTGCCCTCGGCTAGTCCAGCAACTACATAATTCTCATGCATTTAGATGGGAGTCTTCCCAAATGTTGGCACGCACCAGTATTCCTAAACCTTGTACGCAGTATGAACCGTCTCCAGCACACTGGCAGGACCTTGCACAGTATGCAGCCAGGGCTCTATAAACACGGCTTCCAGCTGTGTGCAAGATTCTCACCCACAAACTAGACACACAGATACCGTCTGGGACTTTAACTCTGACTTGCATCCGGATACTGAAGTGTCTTGACTTGACAGATTTGCCCAGGAGACCACTTTTTACTGTTATTTACAATCGCAGCTCCTGCATGTTGTGAATTATTTTGGCGTTTTCCTTGTTTTTGCCAGCAAGTAGCTGTTCCTATCTCATCAGTTCATTAAGTAGAAACACAGGGTTTATACGGTGGTTTCATTTCCCAAGATAAAGGGCGAGATGTAGGAACGGGGCTGCACCGGATATCTGGCGTCTTTATAGCCCGATACTAGGCGCAGCCTGCGGCGCTTTTGTAATGCGCCCGATCTCGGAGGGCGTGCGGGAAGCGGGGCGCACTAGAACCATAGCGTAGTTACATATTTATAGCTTCGCTATGGCATTTCTGGGCGCATTACAGTCGGATCAGGTATACCACTTTGAAAGTGGTATACCTGATCCGAACTGTCGCCCGAGGGCTAGGATGCGCCTGATTTATGACCCGCTGTACAGCGGGTTCATAAATCAGGCGCATTCTATGCCTTTTTTATTCGCATGAAATTTGGCGTCCCCACGCCAAATTTCATACATGTCGCCCAAAATGTCTGCTGGCGACTCTGCCACATATTTATCATCATCTATGATATTAGTCTGTGGTACAGGTTTTTTGTTTTAGGATTTAAGTTTTTTTTCCATCACATTCAATTGGTTTCAGCACGTCTCTTTTAAGTAAGTAATTCTAATTAAAATATCTTCCCCATTTACTTACTAATCAGCTTCCTCTTTTGCGTCCATTGTTCCCGATTACCATTTTGTGCTCTGAGCGGTTTTTGGGACTGCAGCGTCATTATGACGTTGCTGGTGGCTGGGATAGCGGAAACACTCATGCACCTTGCATTGCGGTCCTGGTCATGTATGTTAGTACTGCTCCTGGGCATCTGCAGCAGCCCTGGAGCAATTCTCTCTTTCGTCAAGCTGGGATTTGTGGGGAAGAAAGTCATGTCACTCCAGCAAGCCAACAACCGGCCATCACTGAGAAATGTAGGTCTATTGATTTTCCCTACTAGTGCTGAATAGAAACATCAGGCACAGTGGATTTTTGAGATATCAGCTGCAGGCTTTGATTGAGGTCTACCATTGTTTCCATATGAACATCAGGAGTTTCTACATACAGGGTAGCGGCGCGCCCCTTTTTTCAGGTCGGGCAGTGGCACCACAGGATGAAATGGTGAGTAGAGACAATCCATAAAGTGTCATTTTCTATTTCAAGGGAAATTGTTATTGGGGCAAAAACAGGACAAATGTCCAATCCCCTATCCAAGGTTAAAGGGATTGTCTCACTACAAGGATTGCTATTTATGTTAAAGATCTTGCAAAAACAAGTCACTTTGCAATATGTGTCCATTAACCGTATCCATATCTATATTTACTATTTTGCCATAGGCAAACTTAAACTCTTATCAGTCTATCAAGCACTAAAACTGCACTTTTATTATGTACAACACTTAACCTCTGCAACACACTTTTTTAAAAACCTGATTTCTAACCTCTCAATTTGTCTAATAAATTTATCCCTTTCTAATTGTGAAAGAATAACTCCTTTTCTATTATCAAGTCTGGTGGAACACCACCTATTATATCAGCAGAGAAACCCTATATATACAGTGATTTGCTAACTGCAAAAAGGATTTAAAAACATCTTACTTGGACAATCATCCCTAATCTGATGGGCATGAAGCATATAAGGTTTCCTTGTGAAACCCTCTGCAGCAGGTAACACAGTGAAAAAAGGTAGAAAATCACAAATTAAAATGTCATGCCTGACCTCCCCAACATGTTTCACCAGCTAACTGGCTTTATCAGGGGACCTCTATGGGCTGCATCAGCTCTTCAGGTCACTATAGCTACAGACCTGTTTACTCTCTCTTGTTAGGCTGTCAGGGCTGGTTGCTATAGCTACAGGCCTGGCTTCTACTGCAGCCTAGTGGAAGCCAGTAAACACACCCCTGAATTCAAAATGAAACCAAGAAAACAGGACTAAGGTAAGATGAATCAATGTAGTGAGACAACCCCTTTAAGTAGCTTGCTCAAGTATGGTTATATCATTATAGTATGGTAAGTGATTTAAACCATCTGGTTGGACCCCTATCATTTTGAGCGTTGGGGCATGTTTTAGCAATATTTGAGAACATTCAGTATAGACCACTTTACGGGACCTTTATGTGGTCCGAATGAGAGCACATTATATAAGAGCACATTAGATAAGTCACTGTTCCATCATACAAGTCACTGGGCAGTCCACACATGGAGTATTGTGGACAGTTTTAGGCACCATGTCACGGCGGTCGCGGGCGCCGCTGCCTCCGCGGCCGTTCCCCTCCTGCAGGGGATCCGGAGCGGGCATCGCGGTCACCCGCGACCACCCCCGTTCCTCCAGTCCCCACGCCGGCTCTCTTACCTGGCCGCGCTCCGTTGCACACCGCTCCTATCCGTCCTGGCTGCCGTGCGCATGCCCTCCCCCTAGCGCGCACGCGCGACGGCTGGTCTAGATTTAAAGGGCCAGTGTCCCGGTAATTGGCCTATTGCCGGGTGCTGGTCCTATATAAGGTATACGCCCCCAGCACTCGCTGCCAGATTGTTGGTGTGCTTTAGTGAGCTTAGAATGTGTTTTGGAGTCCGTATTGATTATCCGTGTACCAGTCCATTCCGCTACGTTTCCTGACCTTGCCTGTTTGCTGCCTGCCCTGACCTTCTGCCTGTCCCCGACTACGCCTTTGGATTACGATTTTGTACCACACAGTACCCCGGCCGCCACCGCAAGCAAGTCACGTCAGGGGTAACGACCTGGTAGCCTCACGCCACAGCAAGTCCATCCCGCTTTGTGGCGGGCTCTGGTGAATACCGGGGGCTACTTAGACTCCGTTCCCTGACGTGGCTTAACTATCATCGCTTGTGGTGGTCCAGCGAATCCACCGAACCCTTACAGTACAATCTGGCCATGGATTCCACCAGGGTACCTCTGACAGAACTCCGGGACGTTACGACGGCCGTCGCCCAGCAGAGCCAACGTATCGACCAGCTCGCGGCCATGATGCAGAACCTTGCGGCTCGTCTCATCCCCCCGCCAGCGGCTGCAGCCGCCTCGCCAGCACCAGTCGCTCCTGCAGCCATGGCGCTACCTGCTCCTGCACCGGGACCTTCTCTGCATCTGCCGCTCCCCTCTCGCTATGATGGAGACCCCCAAAAAGTGCAGAGGCTTCATCAGTCAATGCTCCATTCACATCGAGAGGTTGGGACATCAATTCCCTACTGAGCGGGCTAAAGTGGCCTTCATTATCAGCCTCTTAACAGGCGAAGCTCTGGCCTTGGCCACCCCGCTATGGGACCGAGGAGATCCGCTGACGACTAATCTGCAAGCTTTCCTCCAGGGGTTCCATACTGTCTTCGAGGAACTTGGTCGCACCTCCTCCGCTGCTGCAGCTCTCCTTAGTCTCCGTCAGGGTGACTCTACGGTAGGGCAGTACTCGGTGCAGTTCCGCACACTAGCCTCAGAACTGGACTGGAACAATGAGGCTTTGGTGGCACTTAAGGCTCGCAGGAGAGGCATCCCTAGGTGTCAGTGCGGCCTCTCCCCGTCTGACCATTCCTGTACTTTGTGGAATTTCGCCAGACAGCACCTTTCAGGCCACCATCTTCCTGGATTCAGGGTCCGCTGGTAACTTTATCAGCCACGCGCTGGTGCCCCAGTTCCGGCTTCCGGTGACCCCTCTGCAGAAACCCATGTTTGTCTCCTCTGTCAGTGGCGAATGCCTCAAGGATGCCATTCGGTTCTGCACTGCGTCCCTCACCTTGCAGATAGGCGCGCTACACCAGGAAACTGTGAAACTTCTCATGCTGCCTCGTTCCGCTTCTGAGATCGTTCTGGGCCTTCCATGGTTACAAGAGCATGCGCCGACCCTAGACTGGAACACAGGCGAGATCCTTCGTTGGGGCCCGACATGTCACTCACGATGCCATCGGGCACTCCGCCCTGCTCTACGGTCTGTCTCTGCAAGCCCTACGAAGTCTCTGCCAGGTCTGCCTGCTCCTTACCAGGACTTTGCCGACGTCTTTTCCGCAAGATAAGCCGAAACTCTGCCCCCGCACCGGCCCTTCGATTGCCTTATTGACCTGCAACCCGGTACTACTCCTCTCCGAGGCAGAGTTTACCCTCTTTCAGTCCCGGAGACAAAGGCGATGTCTGAGTATATTCAAGAGAATCTCCGTAAAGGCTTTATACGCAAGTCATCCTCGCCTGCGGGAGCCGGATTCTTCTTTGTCGAAAAGAAAGATGGAACCCTCCGGCCCTGTATCGATTATCGTGGCCTAAATAAAATAACCATAAAGAATCGATACCCCCTGCCTTTGATCTCAGAGCTATTTGACCGCCTACGTGGCGCAACATTTTTTTCTAAATTGGATCCTCGCGGTGCTTACAACCTGATTCGTATCCGGGAAGGCGACGAATGGAAAACAGCCTTTAACACCCGTGATGCCCACTTTGAATATCTCGTCATGCCATTTGTCTCTGCAACGCTCCGGTTGTGTTCCAAAACTTCGTCAATGAGATCTTCCGCGACCTTCTATACGTCTGCGTCATAGTCTTTTTGGACGACATTCTAATCTTTTCTCCAGACCTAGATGGACTCACCGCCACCCGACGTCCACCAGGTGCTCAGACGTCACCGTAACCACCAACTTTATGCCAAGCTGGAGAAGTGCCTGTTCGAGCGCACCTCCCTGCCCTTCTTAGGGTACATCGTGTCGGATCAAGGTCTTCAGATGGACCCCTCCAAGCTCTCAGCGGTCCTGCACTGGCCCCGACCGGTGGGCCTCCGGGCCATCCAGCGCTTTATAGGTTTTGCCAATTATTACAGTCAATTTATCCCGCAGTTCTCTTCTCTGGTGGCTCCACTGGTAGCCCTCACCAAGAAGGGTGCCAACCCCAAATCATGGTCTCCCGAAGTCCAAAAAGCCTTTAAGCGTCTAAAAGTTGCATTCGCTTCTGCTCCTGTTCTCTCTCGTCCGGACCCACAGCGTCGACGCCTCCTCAGTTGGTGCCGGCGCTGTTCTTCATCAGAAGTCCTCCTCTGGAAGATTGCGCACGTGTGGATTCTTCTCCAAAACCTTCACCCCTGCCGAACGTAATTACACTATCGGTGACCGGGAACTGCTGGCTATAAAGTTAGCCTTAGAAGATTGGCGTCACTTGCTGGAGGGGGCTCGCCATCCCATAGAGATCTTCACTGACCACAAGAATCTTCTATATCTCCAATCTGCTCAGCGATTGAATCCTCATCAAGCCAGGTGTTCCCTCTTCTTCGCCCGTTTAACTTCCTCCTACACTTCCGACCGGCCGAAAAAAACGTCAGGGCGGACACTCTCTCTAGATCCTCGGACACGATGGGCTTGGAGCCACCCCTGAGCACATTATCCCTCCGGAATGGCTTCTCTCGGCAGCTCCTGTGGACCTTCAACACTTACCTCCGGGAAAGACCTACGTCCATCCTGCTTTACGGCCTCGGATCCTTAAATGGGGACATTCCTCTCGTACAGCTGGTCATCCTGGGGTTCACAAATCCTTACAACTGATCTCCCGATACTATTGGTGGCCCACTCTCACTCAGGACGTTAGAGACTTTGTCTTGGCCTGTACCTCCTGTGCCCGTAACAAAGTTCCTCGCCTCAGACCCACGGGTCTGCTTCAGCCTCTCCCGGTGCCAGAGAAACCTTGGTCCCATATTGCTATGGATTTTGTTACTGACCTACCGGCCTCATCCGGAAACACGGTCATCTGGGTGGTGGTTGACAGGTTTTCTAAAATGGCGCACTTTGTTCCCCTGCCCGGGATACCCTCGGCACCCCAGCTGGCCCAGCTCTTCTTCCACCATATCTTTCGGTTACATGGGCTCCCTTTGCATATCATCTCTGATAGGGGAGTCCAGTTTGTATCTAAATTCTGGCGGCTCTGTGTGCTCAGTTACGCATTCAGCTGGACTTCTCGTCTGCATACCACCCTCAAACCAACGGGCAGGTGGAGAGGGTCAACCAAGTCTTCGGCACTTATCTGTGACATTTTGTGTCTGCCCGTCAGGATAACTGGTCTGACCTCCTCCCCTGGGCGGAAATCTCCTATAATTCCCTGGACTCAGAGTCCGCTAGAGCCGCTCCTTTTTTTTTTGTTGGGTTTGGCTTACATCCCCGCCCGCCTCTCCCCCTAGCCGCTTTGTGTCATGTTCCGGCCGTTGATACCCGAGTACGTTACATCAAGACACTCTGGCAAGTCACTCGTCAGGCCCTTCTTCAGGTCTCCACTCGCACTAAAGTTCAGGCTGACAGGCACCGGAGACCTCCTCCCGTATTTAAGCCGAGTGATAGGGTTTGGCTATCGGCCAAGTACATCCGCTTCAAGGTGCCCAGCTACATGTTGGGCCCTAAATATTTGGGCCCTTTTGTGGTACTTCGGCAACTTAACCCGGTCTCCTACAAGCTCCGCTTGCCTCCCACTCTGCGTGTCCCGAACGCCTTCCATGTTTCGCTCCTCAAGCCGGTGGTGCTGAATCGCTTCTCCCGGCGGGCTGTCTTGCCTTCTCCTGTGGCCAACTCTGATAACATCTTTGACGTCAAGGAGGTGCTGGCGCAGAAGACAGTGAGGGGGAAGCGGTTCTTTCTCATTGACTGGAAGGGGTTCGGCCCAGAGGAGCATTCGTGGGAACCTGAGACCAACCTGTCTCCTGATCTCCTCGCTAGGTTAAAAAAAAAAAAGAGGGGGGAGACCTATGAGGGGGGGGGGTACTGTCACGGCCTGCAGGTGTACCGCCGCGGGCAACGCGGACACCCGCGCCCACCCCCGTACCGCCAGGACCCACGCCGGCACACTTACCTGGCCCCGCTCCGGTGAACGGCGCTCCTGTCCGTCCTGGCCGCCGCGCGCATGCCCGTACCCTAGCGCGCGCGCGCGCGCGACGGCTGGTCTAGATTTAAAGGGCCAGTGTCCCGGTAATTGGCCTATTGCCGGGCGCTGGTCCTATATAAGGTATACGCCCCCAGCACTCGCTGCCAGATTGTTGGTGTGCGTTCAGTGAGTTTGGAGAGTGTTTAGAGTCCGTATTGATTACCCGTGTACCAGTCCGTTCCGCTACGTTTCCTGACCTTGCCTGTTTGCCGCCTGCCCTGACCTTCTGCCTGTCTCTGACCACGAACCTCTGCCGCCTGCCCTGACCTTCTGCCTGTCCCCGACTACGCCTTTGGATTACGATTTTGTACCACGCAGTACCCCGGCCGCCACCGCAAGCAAGTCACGTCAGGGGTAACGACCTGGTAGCCTCACGCCGCAGCAAGTCCATCCCGCTTTGCGGCGGGCTCTGGTGAAAACCGGGGGCTACTTAGACTCCGTTCCCTGGCGTGGCTTAACTATCATCGCTTGCGGTGGTCCAGCGAATCCACCGAACCCTTACACACCAGTTCACAGGAAAGACATTGTCGAGCTTGACCAGGTTGAAAGGTGGGCAATGAAACTCATAAAAGGCCTGGGTGGACTACAATACCCAGAAAGATTAGCAAGATTAGGGTTATTTAGTTTAAAGAAAAGACGGCTTCAGGGGGACATAATAAATATGTATATGTATTTTTTTCAATTAAATGAGGACAATTGGCGTCTACCTCATGGGGGTTTTTGCCTTCCTCTGAACAACACTATAGCACACCAAGCTGAACTGGATGGAGGTCTGAGTTTTTTCGGCTGTACAAACTGTGTAACTATATATAAGATACAGATATCTAGGTCCTAAAGTGGCAAGACAGCATGGGATTGTCTCAAAGACTTCCAACCTTGTTAAAGTAACGGTACTAGTGTGTCTGACTCATCTTTCATGGACTGTTAAATATATGGTCACTGCAGGGGCTGGAAAATTTTACTCTGCACTGCACTGGCCCATGAATAATGGCTTGTCCATAACCTGTTCACCTCCACATGTAGTGTACAAGTAGGAAAGGTGCCCGAGCTTCTAGAGACCCCCTTATCCCCATTTCTATATATTATATGTAGGGCAAAGATCACTCTTCCCACTTTACTATAAATAATATGCAAGTTATAGACCCTCCACCCCCATCTAACTTAATATTTTATGTTCCAGCATTACAGCTGGAACAAGTAAACAACTTTCAAAGAGGTTTACCTGAGCCAAAAATGTTGTCTTAGCGCTAGAATGTGCCTGATTTATGACCCGCAGTAGAACAGGTTCTTAAATCAGGCGCATTCTATGCCACTATAATGTACATGAAATTTGGTATTTAAAGGGGACGTATCGCTTCTTTAGTTCGGCTGATTCATACTGCTCTCAGCTTCTCAACTCTAGAAATGCAGCGCTGTTTCTTCCCCTCCCAGCTGGGTAACATTATCCCCCCTTCACAGTTCATGCTGGCTCCCGAGACTCTTCCCCCCCCCCCCCCCAATCTCTGAGTCCACATGTCACTTCCTATCAGTGTTATTTTCTAAGAGCTGTATACATACCACAGGCTGCATTCAGTCTAGACTGAGCACGGTCTCAGCTTTCTATGAATGGCACAGATCTCCCTTCTATGCAGGAGAGGCAGGGATCGACACACAATTGTGCTGTTTCCTGATTATAGAAGCCCTGCAGTGTTGTTCTGTTTCTTCTGGCTGTGCAGAGTGAAAATGTGCCGGTCCCTTACTTTGAGTGAAAGACAGGAATGCAAGCTCCATGAATACAGCCGACCGGGGGCTGAACAGAATGTAAATGAGCTCTCAGCTAGTTAAATGCCAGGAGGAGGGATCCGACCAGCACTGGATATCAGTGGAAACAGAAACACAAGATAAGGGATCCTGTGAATACAAGACAACTTTGCTAATGACATCTAATTGCAAAGTTGTTTGTTTTCACTGTCCCCTTAATCAGAGACCACTTAATGAAATGATACAACCTCTTTAAATGCCAAATTTCATACATGTAGCCCTATTTGACTGATACCAGATCACGCTTCATTTTGTAGAAGCATATGTTCATTTAAACATGTCTACACCTGAGGCTCCTCAACTATAACTACAACTCTCATCATGACCTGTCAGGCATTTTGTTAGTAATTGTTTCACCATAGCTAAAAAGCTCCAGAATGTCAAAATAGCGTGAGAGAGAGAATGGTTCTCTGACTGTGATCAACTTCCAGATCGAAGAGTTGGGACCAAGTCATTAAAATAAAAGCTTGCAGGAAAAATATGACCGGCAGTGGTTGCTCTCCGACAGCTACTTCCAGTCCTAGAAGCTAAAAGAGGTGAAAGCCTGAAACCTCTTACTGGAAAAAGGCGGTGCACAAGGAACCAGGAACACAGGCACGCTACCAGGGAGGTCTAGTAGGGTTAGTTGGGACAAGGGTTGACCTGGCCCTTCTGAGGATCCTCTGGTGAGCCCAAGCTTTGACAAAATAATCTACACCTAATATCTCAGGGCCCCAAAAGTCTAGACAACCTCATTTGGAGCGGACATAAGGGGGTTGTCTCACTACATTGATTCATCTTACCTCAGTCCTGTTTTTTTGGCTTCACTTTGAATTCAGGGGAGTGTTTACTGGCTTCCACTAGGCTGCAGTAGAAGCCAGGTTTGTAGCTATAGTAACCAGTGCTGGCAGCCTATCGGGAGAGATCAAACAGGTCTGTAGCTATAGCAACCAGTGCTTGCAGCCTATCAGGAGAGATCAAACATCTGTAGCTATGGCCGCCTGAGGAGCTGATGCAGCCCATACAAGAGGGGATATCTCGGAATAGGTAGGACACTGTTAATGGACACATATTACAAAGTTACTTGTTTTAGCAAGTCTTTAACATAAAAAAACAGCAATCATTGCAGTGAGACAACCCCTTTAAGATCCAATCACCTGATTAACTTGTAATCCTGCATGTGCAACGATTTCTTAAAGGGGTTGGCTCACTACAAGGATTGCTTTTTATGTTAAAGTCACTTTGCAATATTTGTCCATTAACAGTGTCCTACCTATTCCTAGATATGCCCTCTTGTATGGACTGCATCAGCTCCTCAGGTTACTATAGCTACAGACCTGTTTGATCTTTCCTGATAGGCTGCCAGCACTGGTCGCTATAGTTACAGACCTGGTGCCCTCAGCAGCTCATCACTGCAGCTTAATAGAAGCCAGTAAATGCCCCCAAGTTCAAAAATGAAACCGAGAAAACAGGACCGAGGTATGTTGACTCAATGTAGTGAGACAACCCCTTTAAGAACCAATCACCTGACTACCTTGTAATCCTGAATGTGCAATGATTTATTTTTAGATATATAGCACATTGGCCCCTAGAATAATTTCCTCCGTCGGGCCCTCAGAATATTTTCATCTTGTGGGACTTTGTTGTATTTCCCTCTACTGGAAGGTCGGGCTGACACTGGACAGGACTCTCTAGTGACTGGCAGTGCGGAAACAGCAGCAATTTCTAGACAAAAGTATATTGATTTTTTTTTTCATTTTGAACTAGTTGAACCCTTTTTCATGTCAAGATACTTTCAAATTCTAAAAATATTCTTCCATCTTATTAGACTCGATTCTGAATGTAACAAACTTTCCTTTTTTTTGTTTACTACTATTGATCACAATTTCAGATTTCAAGAGTTGTAAAACGGATCTTAAACTTTAAACAAAATATCTTGCTAAGAGTCCGGGCTCTAAACTACTCTATATATTTTAAATGGAGCTATTAAAGCCTTTATAGAGGAACACTATAAACTGGAAGAGTTGTTGCCCCTTCTGCGCTCGCTCTGCGCGGCTGCTTATTGCTCACCGAATAACACCCTAACGATGCAAATGAAATCAAAGAGGACTTGGTTGCGAGCTAGCTGACACCTTGCGCCATTCATTGATGTTGTGTTGGAGGCTTTGAAGCTTTGTAAAGCATAGCTGTTCTTTCAGTTGTGTCTAGTGGCAGTGTCCTAGTAAATTTAATATACTAAGTAATAGTGCAGATTCATTTATTCAGTTTTTCTTTTATAGGTCTTTAAAGGGAATGTGTCATCAGAAATGACTTATTGTTTAACTCACATTTTTATGTTTAACAAATTTTTTAAGAATTTTTGGTTATATGTTTGTTTTTTTTAATTTTCCATATCACTTTCAATATTTTTTAATAATTCTTAAGTCCTGCATTTTTCACTTTGGCCACTAGGCCTAATAATTGTCTGCACACTTTTCCTGTCTTGTCTTTGGGGGACAGAAACTGAATTCTTCACAGTTCTCTGCTCATTATCAGCACAAAGAGGGTCAAACTGAAAGGATACACCAGTGTGAATAGATAACACAGGATCCAGCAGTCACAAGAGGAGAGCTATGGATTACCGTAATTTCGGTGCGCAGCTCGCTCGTATTAGAGCACAAATACGACGCAACTTTCACTGTGTGAACATACCCTAAAAGAGGAACAGCACAGTACGAAGTTATAAGAGGAGATGCTCCAAAATTCTTACTTCTCAAGGAATGCAAAGATTTATTAAAAAGGGCCACAGATTCTCTTTAAATCTTCTGTGTCGTGTAGTAGTGTATGCATAAGACCTGTAAATGCTAGATTCAGTTATATTATGTCTTAGGCTATGTTCACACGGATTATTTACGGCGTAATTGCGGGACGGATTTTGCCCGCAATTTCGCCGTGTGCTGCGGGGCGGCATAGACATTCATTATCCACGGCGCATATCCCGCAGTGAATAATTGACATGTCACATTCTCCCCACTCGCGAAATACGGCAAGCGGGGAGAGGAGACGGAATCCATGGTTCTCTAATGTCAGGGACGGATTTCACCCCGTATTGAGCGCAGTACGGCGCGAATTACGGGCTGAAATCCATCCCAAAATAAGCCGTGTGAACATAGCCTAAGACTACATTAAGAAATGGCAGGATTGCTGTATATTTTGCGCTACAGGTAAGCATCAAATTGCAGGACAATCCTTGTGGATGAGGTCTTCAACTTTAGGTCAACATTTAGCGGAAAAATGCACACTTTGTAGATTTTTAACATGCTGTTTATTTTGCACATATGCCAGTATAAGGTAAAATCTGCTGTGAATCCGCTGCACAATAGTCTGGAAAATTCTGTAAGTAACACTTGTAAATTTTGCACCACAAATGACTCAGATTTGGGGTCATAGTTTCCTTTTGGGTGTGAATTAACTCCCCGACTCTATTGCTGCGAATTCGGCATTCAGTATACTAGCAGTGTTCAGGTCAGATCTCATACTGCATGATCTTGCATGCCTTTGCAGTCCCTGCTTGTTCATTGTCTATATCAGGGATGCCAAACACATTTTCATTGAGTGCCACATGGGCTTTATGGTTGTACTCAGAGGACTATTGGAGGGTGGCTAAGGGGCCTGGGTAGGGCTGTTAAGGCTTTGCCACCACCTGTGAGTAAAGTGTGGTGTGGAAGTGCGCACTGGAGGTAGCTCCAAATCCAGGAGGGCATCTGCTCCTTATGCTTGTGCCACCGCCTTTGCCAAGCACTGATTGCATCCTCCAAGGGATGTGGAGAGCCTGTCCTTCTGTGTCTGGACCTTGGCATCGGTAATCTCTATGTCTAGGCTCCTGCGGGCCACATGTTGTGTTGGGCAAGATTCGTTTTGCGGGCCTTGTTTGACAGTGGTCTATGTAGATCATGCTCTCTAGTCATGTATTATGGAATATATATGGTTTGCATAGCCTAATGTGCTGTACTCTTTAAACCTACCACATGTCCCATAATACCTCCAAGGGAAGTGCACTGTGGGACATCCAACTAGTTGTTATGTTTGGGTCTGTCAGGTCAAAAGATATTAGGTGTAGAATTATATTTTGTTCTACTCCTGTTCAATTAGTTGTCTCTGTCCAAATTCGGTTTAAAAGCTGGTCTCAGCTGAGAGCTTAAGAAATACACACCACACAGCTCTGTCTAGTATATAGATCTGTTTAATCCCCCGAAGCCACAGCCCCACATACCTTTGGTACGTATTAAGAATCACATGATTATTCTATCGTAATATGATTGGCTAATTGGCTGTTGCTAAGGCAGATTATAATTGAAACCACAGAACAGGATTTGCATCTGCGCAGTATAACTAGCAAGTGTCCTTGTACTCTTTCTTTATCATCCAAAAGAGGAATTTCTGAAGGCCTCGTTCTCTTGCAGCAAGCAGTGTGGAAAATATCTGATGAACTCGATAAGGATGGATGTAATAAAGAGTAGTTTAAACACAATATCTGGTGAGCTTGTTAAGGATGTAATAATAGAACAGATTATAATGTTTTCCATTAAATCATCAACTTGACAGGTCTATCACCAATGGACTTCTGGATTCCACCTGTCTGCAAGTATATGCCATGAAAAGTCAGCTTGGCCCTGAGTGCTTCTTCTAGACACCTTTACTCTACATTTACATGGGTTAATTTGTTACATAACTAGTCGTCTTCTAGTCCAGACTTTATGCCTCAGCGATACATAAGGGACATCGAGGCCTAAGTACCAGGTTGCTGCAGCCGGTTTAAAAGGGCGCTGAACTACTATACATTGCATTCAGCATTTTCAGCAGAAAACCGTTCCAAAATCATCCTTTCCAGTTAAGCGTTACATTTCCTAAAATGTTTATAACGAAAAGAAAAAGGTCGCAAGGGTTTACAGCTAATTAGTCAATTAGTTCAACCTATTAGCAACCTTAAAGGAATTCCCACTCAGGCCCAGTATTCTTAAAGCAACATCTGTAGCCCATCACAATCCCATTTACCCCATTAACAGCTTGCACATGTGCTAAGAAAACACAGAATTGTTTCTGTAATTATACTTCAGAGAGAAACTGTCTTAACTTTTACTTAGGCACAAAAGTAATCTAAATCTCTGCAATGCAAGAAGGAGGGCAAGAAAAAAGAAGATTGATGGAGTCGAACAGCACATAGTGAATATTTCCTGTGGAAAAATCTCTGCTCCTATTAACAAGAGCAACTTGTTACTTAAGTTTTCGCTTTTTTTTTTTTCCAGTGCTATTTAACTTTTACAGATGCTGAAATCCTTTACGAACGCATCTGTGGTCACACTTATGTCTTCAGGAGTAAGAATTCGGAGACACCGCTGCTTTTAAGACCTGAGGTGCCCTGTGGGAGAATTCCTACCAAAAGTGGGGAGTTTTTAATACCCTTTTTTTTCACCAGGGTTTGACCATTTTCATAGTAAATATTTTTATATTGATTTGGATTTTAATATTGGATTTTATCCAAAGAGATCTTCATAATCATACCCTGAAAACAGTGAAAAATCAAAGCACTCAAAATGATTGAAAATCAGAGGAACTGGTTTATGCACAGCTACATTTCAGCTCCTATAAGGCTAGGGCACAGTTGTGTCGTAGGTCCCATCTGAATAATATCCATCAGGAATTACAGAAAAAATAGCACAGCATCCTGCAGTAATTTTTGAATAAGGCTAATTTCACAAGGTTAATTGCAGGGCAGTACGCCCCACAATTACGGCGGGTGTTCCGTAGCTCGCGCCGACCGGCGCATACACCTGCCGGCCCCATAGATTGTCATTACTCGCAGCGCATAAGCGCCATGAATAAATGACATGTCAATGATCTCCCCGTGCCTACAATACGATCATATTGTATACGCGGGGAGAGGAGGCATAATCCATAATACTCTATGAGAACTGTGGGTTACCGTAATGACTGGGGCGCATTTCGCCCGTAATAGAGTGCAGTACGCTCTCAATACGTAGTGAAATGCGTCCCAAAATAAGCCGTGTGAACATAGCCTAAAACGACAGACATCACGACAGTACTCCTGGTGAGCATCATTAGTATCTGGTGTAAAATGGATCTGGTTTCACCTCTGCACCAGAGGTTCCGAATGTCTGACTAAGGTGTGAACCTAGCCTAAGAGCTTTTTTCAGACTTACTTTAGCTATAGCCCTGCGTATGGTTAGCATCTTTATTTTACTTATTGTTTGTAATTATATCCCTCTTGTAATGGAAAAAGCGCTACAAGTTCCCATGCCACAGGCTCCAAAGGACATGGCAGCAAAGCTGTAGTACTTAATTATAGTTGTGCCATACTGGAAAAAAAACAAAACAGATAAGCGTCTTCAACCTTGGAGCCCCTGATTCTTGGTGAAAGGCTAAAGTATCCAGATTTCCCAAATGCTATTCGCAGCTGCAAATGTCACACATACATACAGCGGGTGAAATAAGTATTGAACACGTCACTAATTTTCTAAGTAAATCTATTTCTAAAGGTGCAATTCACATGAAATTCTCACCAGATGGCAGTAACAACTCATCCAATCCACACAGGCAAAGAAATCAAACCATAAATATCTATAAATTAAGTTATATGTAATAATGAGAAATGACACAGGGAAAAAGTATTGAACACATGAAGAAAGAGAGATGCAAAAAGCCATAAAATGCTGAAATCTGTCATGCTGTGCGCCGCAGTCCCTGTTCTGGACCGCGGACGCGATTGTATCAGCTTTTCCGCTGTGGTCCCTGCCAGCTTCTACTCATCTCTCCATGCTTCTGGTCCCCCCTTCACCCCACCCAACTACTGCTGACATCCGGTGCATGCGTACTCCCTTCCTAGGACGCACACTCCAGCTCTCAAGGATTTAAAGCTTTAGCAAATTTTTTTTTTTCAAGTGGTTGGCCACCTCCTGCTTTATAAGGAACTTCCTCCTTGCAGCCTGTGCCAGATGGTTGGTGATCCCTAGTGATTCCTGCTGTTTGTGCTGCCTTGCTTTGCTCCTGTGACTTCCTGGTTTGAACTCTGCTTTTTTACTACGTTTGCCTGACTTTCCTGCCTGTAATCCGACTATGCCTTGACCTGCCTCCTCGGTGCCTTTAGGCACTGCAGCTGTCACCATGAGTGGCCACGCCAGAGATAGCAACCTGGCAGTTCCTTCCAGCCAAGTCCATCCTGCCTTACGACAGGCTCTGGTGATTACTGAGGGGGCTCTTTATACTGCACTCCCTGGCGTGGACGGTGTCATCACTTGCGGTGATCCAGCGGATCCACTCCTGCAGCCATCACAAAATCTATCAGTAATTAAAAAGCAATCCTGCACAATATTGAAAAATATCAGCTGATTCAACTGATGGCCTGTAAAAAGTTGTCTCGTTACCAAGGTGCCAGATAAGAAACGTCTCAAGATGGGTAAAACCAGTGAGCTTTCTCAAGACCTTCACAACCCATTGTTGCAAAACATACTGATGGCATTGGTTACAGAAGAATTTCAAAACTACTGAAGGTCTCCATTGAGCAGTGTTGGAGGCATAATCCGGAAGTGGAAAGAAATAATTTCACCATAAATCGACCAGGACCATGTGCTCCCTGCAAGATTTCAGACAGAGGAGTGAAAAGAATTATCAGAAGAGTTGTCCAAGACCCATGGACCACCTGTTGAGAACTACAGGAAGACCTGGGATAAGCAGGTATAGAAAACAATAAGTAATGTACTCACCCTCCACGGCCTGTATGTACGCTCACCCTCCACGGCCTGTATGTACGCTCACCCTCCACGGCCTGTATGTACGCTCACCCTCCACGGCCTGTATGTACGCTCACCCTCCACGGCCTGTATGTACGCTCACCCTCAACCACCTGTATGTACGCTCAACCTCCACGACCTGTATGTACGCTCAACCTCCATGGCCTGTATGCACACTCACCCTCTACGCATGCTTACCCTCCATGGCCTGTATGCACACTCACCCTCTATGCATGCTTACCCTCCATGGCCTGTATGCATGCTCACCACACAAGACTCCATTGTTGAACAAAAAGCATTTTCTTGCGTATAAAGTTTGCTGAACAACATTTAGACAAGCCTGTTAAATACTGGGAGAATATAGTCTGGCCAGATGAGAGCAAAATCAAATTTTTTATATACCATAGTTTGCATCTTGTTTGGGGGCCAAAAATCACCTTTCATCACCCCAAATTCACCATACCAACAGTAAGGTTTGGAGGTGGGAACATTAAGGTGTGGGTCTGATTTTTAGCATATGCCATTGGCAAACTTCATATAATTGAAGGACAGATAAAAGGATAAAAATCTGCTGCCATCTTCCAGAATGATGAAGATCAAGCAAGGGTGGACATTTCAACAAAACAGTGATGCAAAATACACGTCCAAGGAAACTCTCAATAAAGCCGCTAGAATGGCCCAGGCAATCACCTTAGCAATATCCAAAAGAAAATCTATGGAAGGAACTGAAGGAGCCCACGGGACCTTCTGGATGTGAAGAGTGTTTATGTGGAAGAATTGGCCAAAATTCCACCGGAGCAAAGCATGCGACTATTTTCTCCATACAGAAGGCGACTTGTTATCACCAACAAAGACTTTTATACAAAGTATTCAATAATTTTTCCCTATGTCATGTTCATTATTACAGATAACTTAATTATTTGGAATAATATGTCAATAGCACCTTTAGATAGAAATAGATTTACTTAGAAAATTGATGACATGTTCTATACTTACTTTACCCACTATATATATATGTATATACTGTATGTGGAGTTATCTGATGATCTTCTTTTTATCAATTGTGGTTTGTCTTATGAGCTTTGTTACTAATTTCCTGTTGACCATATGGTATGTTTGTCCTTATTTAACGCAATCTGTCTGCCTACATTTTTGGCTTACTTACAGGATACTGGTGGCCACCTCCTTTTTCAAGATTGGTGTCCCCTATTCTTGACATAGATGCAAGTCCTAGAAATGAGCCAGTGGTTTAAAAGAGCCCTTTTCTTTTAGAAATCGGTGGCGGTCTGAGGTAATGGATCTTCTCAAAAGTTTTTGAAAAGGATTTTACTACATCTTCCTAAAAGATGGCTGAGGAACTCAAATGTCTCGAGACCTGCTGTCTGCTCCCCAATGGCGAGTTGAAGAGGAATAGATCATGTTGGATTTCGGCATGCTCTATATTTTGATCCCATGAAAGTATGCAAATAAACTGTCCCACATAAGTAAGAAAATTGTATTTAGCTCCACCTGTAGGTAGCTAATTTTTAATTCAATGTCCACCCTATGCAAGAGACCTGATATATGATTAGGGTGTTATTTAAACTAGAATCTCTAGTTTGGCTGATAGCTCTTTTTAAGGCTGAACATGGACTTACAGTGTAACTTACTTTAAAGGGAATGTGTCATCAAAAATGACATTGTTTAACTCACATTTTTATGTTTAACACATTTTGGAAAAATTTTTGGTTATATTTTTTTTTACATTTTCCGTATCATTTTCAATATTTTTTAATAATCCTTAAGTCCTGCAGTTTTCACTTAGGCCACTTAGCCTAATAATAGTCTGATACTTCCTGTTCTGTAGAGAAAGATTCTCAGTTGTCTGCTCATTATCAGCACAAAGAGAGTCAAACTGAAAGGAGACACCAGAGTGAATAGATAACACAGGATCCACCAGTCACAAGAGGAGATGTCACAGTTCACCCTTTCACCTCCCTGCACACTGATGCCTAGAAAACTCTCCTATAGAAGTCAGTGGGACTGAGTTAGTCTTAAACGGAACCTGTCACATAGATTATGCCCCCCTTGCTGAGGACAGCACAAGCCAGTGTCAGACCTGCTGTTTCCAGCGCTGTGTCCCTTATTCTGTAAGATGCAGCAGTTTTAGAGCATTTACCCCTCAAATCTTATTCATGAGCAGGTGTTGGCTCTGCCCACCAAAGGCTAGCTCCGCCCACTGACAGTTATTCACACGTTTCTACCTATTCAAAGTAATAGGTTTATCAGTTGAGGTGGGCGGGGCTAGCCTCAGGTGGGCGGGGTTTGAAAAAAACTGACTCTTTGAATGACTCTTCTGGCTGAAAACTGCAGATTTGAGCATTAAACACACAAAAACTCCTGCATCTTACAGAATAAGGGACACAGCGCTGGAAACAGCAGGACTGACACTAGCTTGTGCTGCCCTCAGCAAGGGGGGCACAACCTATGTGACAGGTTCTCTTTAAGTCTCCTATGTGCATGAAGCTGCTGTAAAGCATCTCTCTATATGCTGTTAAAGCAGTGCAAGCAAGGCCTAGTGGCCAAAGGGAAAACTGTAAGACTTAAGAATTATTAAAAAAATATTGAAAGTGATATGAAAAATAAAAAAAAAACTGCCAAAAATTCTTAAAAAATGTGTTTAACATAAAAATGGGACTTAAACAATGACTCATGTTTTGATGACACATTCCCTTTAACTGGCACTAGAGAACTAGTTTTCTTTCCTCTAGCGGAAAGTACATATTTGTTTCCCAGGAGGCATTGTCTGTAAGTCTCCATGCACTGCCTTGGTCTACCTGCATCCCCAAGAGAGGTCCTTCTCAGAAGTCCTACTTCCCTTCCACCATTGTCACTAACCTACACTTTTAGCCATGCTGATGATGGCGTCAGCGGAAATAGCTGTTGGTGGATGTGTTCAATGGACAGGGTTTTTTTACCTGTATAATAAATGAGATCTTACTGGATCTTATAGAGATGAAATAAAAAGAAAAAATAATGTTAGTTTTCAGCACAGGACAGTAAACCAAAAAGTGTGGCATGGATAAATAATAACTCATAGGATCCTACTTTTTTTTTTTAAGTATAAAACATCCTAAAATAAAATTAAGAAAAGACGAAGAATTTTAAGCATAGGACCAAAAAGTTTTAAAATGTGGACATAGCCATCAAAGACATTACTTCTACTTTATACAGTAATGAATGCAAAAACTTTCCCCATCCAGACTATCGTGTATCCATGTGTTGTGCAGAACATTTCTAAAAATAATGAAATGTATAATAACTATAAATAGCGTGAATTTTCCCCTCAAGATACATTAAAGACGTACGACAAGAGGAGAAAAGTTAGATCATGCTATTTCCTCCCTTTGCCTTTTGATTGGCAACGTAGCTATAACCCAAACACATTAGACTGATCCGCACAGGTCTCATGTAACTAAAAGCAAGAAGCTGAACTAGACGACCGATTACCAGCGCTCTGCGCTAAAAATAACCCTGGCTAATGAATTACATGGTTAAGTTTTGACTTCTAATGAAGTTGTCATGGTCTAAAGCTCTGACAGACGTCTACACTCCCAAATGGGAGGAGAGCCAAAAAAAAAAAAAAAACACACACACACACAAGCCGGTGGAATCGAGAAAGTTTTCCCAAAAACAAACGTTTCAATTCCCAAGGGTTGTTAAATATGGTCTGAATGGAAATGGAAAACGGGCACCTGTCCTAATGTTTATTGAGATTGGGAAACTCATAACATTGGTTTTCATGATGAAGAGAAGTCAGAGCGTTTGAAAGAGCACGACAGTCTGGCACGCAGCAGACTCCCCCTCTGTCTCCGATCCAAAATCTGGGTAATAGGATTCTTATGTCAGGTTAGAGAATTAAAAAGATCCCATGTCCCTGACACTGATGGCGGCTGACATCTCTGGTCCTAGATCTGTGTGGAACACCCCAGGCGGTCGTGGACAGCTCATCCTGTCAAAAAGAAAAACAATCTAAATTACAAATAAACCTCTTCTGTGATCAAACAATCTTATCAGCCGTCTCTTACTTGTATCAGTTTCTGGTAAAGCTGCACAACAACTATGTTCACAATTACAGTTCTAATAGTTTATCTTTTTAAAAAGAGAAAAAAAAGGACAACGCCCCCGAAACTCCTTAGGTTGGAGTGAATGGGATTTCTTAAAATAAATTATTAATTATTGGCTGCAATTCCTATTCTTCAATCAGGGGCAAAAGCACAAACACCACACCATACTTACAGCTCAGTGGCTGGACAATAGACTAAACCTATTAGGAGGCAATATAAGCTCCAGTGCTACTTGGGAGATAGAGTGCCTTGCTAAAGTATTCGGCCGCCTTGATCTTTTCAACCTTTTACCATATTTCAGGCTTCAAACATAAAGATATAAAATTTTAATTTTTTGTGTGAAGAATCAACAACAAGTGGGACACAACTGTGAAGTGGAACGAAATTTATTGGAAATTTTAAACTTTTATGTAAAAAAAAAACCCTGAAAATTGTGGCGTGCAATATTATTCAGCCCCTTTACTTTCAGTGCAGCAAACTCACTCCAAAAGTTCAGTGAGGATCTTTGGATGATCCAATGTTGTCCTAAATGACTAATGATGATAAATATAATCCACCTGTGTGTAATCAAGTCTCCGTATAAATGCACCACCTCTGTGATAGTCTCAGGGTTCTCTTTAGAGTGCAGAGAGCATCATGAAGACCAAGGAACACACCAGGCAGGTCCGTGATTCTGTTGTGGAGAAGTTTAAAGCCGGATTTGGATACAAAAAGATTTCCCAAACTTTAAACATCCCAAGGAGCACTGTGCAAGCGATCATATTGAAATGGAAGGAGTATCAGACCACTGCAAATCTACCAAGACCCGGCCGTCCCTCTAAACTTTCATCTCAAACAAGGAGAAGACTGATCAGAGATGCAGCCAAGAGGCCCATGATCCCTCTGGATGAACTGCAGAGATCTCCAGCTGAGGTGGGAGAGTCTGTCCATAGGACAACAATGTCACTGCACAAATCTGGCCTTTATGGAAGAGCGGCAAGAAGAAGCCATTTCTCAAAGATATCCATAAAATGTCTGGTTTAAAGTTTGCCACAAGCCGCCTGGGAGACACCAAACGTGGAAGAAGGGGCCGCCTGGGAGACACCAAACATGTGGAAGAAGGGGCCGCCTGGGAGACACCAAACATGTGGAAGAAGGGGCCGCCTGGGAGACACCAAACATGTGGAAGAAGGGGCCGCCTGGGAGACACCAAACATGTGGAAGAAGGGGCCGCCTGGGAGACACCAAACATGTGGAAGAAGGGGCCGCCTGGGAGACTCCAAACATGTGGAAGAAGGGGCCGCCTGGGAGACACCAAACATGTGGAAGAAGGGGCCGCCTGGGAGACACCAAACATGTGGAAGAAGGGGCCGCCTGGGAGACACCAAACATGTGGAAGGAGGGACTCTGCTCAGATGAAACCAAAATCCAACTTTTTAGCCACAATGCAAAACGATATGTTTGACGTAAAAGCAACACGAATAATATTGCACACCCCACTTTTCAGTTTTTTATTTTCTACAAAAGTTTAAAATATCCAATAAATTTCGTTCCACTGCACAATTGTGTCCCACTTGTTGTAGATTCTTCACAAAAAATTTAAAATTTTATATCTTTGTTTGAAGCCTGAAATGTGGCAAAAGGTTGAAAAGTTCAAGGGGTCCGAATACTTTCGCAAGACACTGTATATGACAGATGCAGATACCTAGTGAGCAGTAGGTCACAGATCCATCCACTAGGAGGGCAACTGAATAATAAAAAACTGCACATTGGATAAGTACCAGTTCGAACCAGTATACCAAAAAGCCACACTATCATACAAGACGAGACTGCATAAATGCAGAAATACTGATAAGACAATCACTCACACACCATCTATGTATGAGAAGGGTGGTTGCTGGTATTATAATTGCATATAGATAAGGCGATACAACGGGGCAATTTATACAAATACATGTGGTACATCATGCTGGTTTACAGCCTATAACTCCTCTACTATTCGATTGGGTGGGCTGCCCAGCACATTTCAGGTGTCCAAAATTAAATATTGATACCTTCTGCTCCCCAGTATTTAGGGCAAAAATACATACCAAAAAATATCGAATATGAGGTAGCTAATACATTGGCCACTATATTCACAAGCTCGCAACCCCTGTCAAGGGTCATTTTCTTGCAAGTCCCTGCAGTAACAATTTACAAAAAAATCACAGAAATAAATGTTTTTTACACAAAAGCACAAAAACCAGGCCATACTTACAGCTCAATGGCTGGATAATAGACTAAACCTAGTTGAAGGCAACATAAGCCCTAGTGCTACATGGCAGAGATATAATAGGTGCAGATAACTCTCAGGGGCACCCACACAGTATGGAGACAGAATATACAGTTTCTGCAGGGCCCTTTATAAAGATGCCATTTACTCATACATGCCAACTCTCCCGTTTTTGGCGGGGGGGTCCGCTATTTGGGGTCCCCTCCCGCCCTCCGGGGGAGTTGGCATTCCTCCCGCCGCCTGCAGGCGGCGGGGGTCCTTTAAATTACCGCGGCGCAAGAGTAGCGCTGGTGCGCTACTCTTGCGCCGCCGGACCGCTCCTACAGGCGGGTGAAGCGGCCGCAGTGGCCGCTCACCCGCCCGCGGTCTCACTGTGCGGGGAGGAGGCAGGAGGGATCGCTCCCTCCTCCCTCCTCCCCCTGTATGTACGGCGCCGGTGTGTGCGCCGTACATACAGGACAGCGTCACAGGGGGAAGTGACGCGCGGCTGCAGGGGAGTGACGCGCGGCTGCTCTCACTTCCCCCTGCGCCGCTGAGGAGATCGGGCAGGAGCGGGCGCGCTGCAGGAGCCTGGTAAGGTAAGTGGATTTTATTATTTTATTTTTATAAGCTTTAGGGGGCTCTACCTGGCTAACAGAGAGGGCAACTACCTGGCAACAATGGGGGCATCACCTGGCAACAATGGGGGCAACTACCTGGCAACAATGGGGGCATCACCTGGCAACAATGGGGGCACTACCTGGCAACAAAGGGGGCACTACCTGGCAACAAAGGGGGCACTACCTGGCAACAGAGGGGGCACTACCTGGCAACAAAGGGGGCACTACCTGGCTAACAGATGGGGGCACTACCTGGCTAACAGATGGGGGCACTACCTGGCTAACAGATGGGGGCACTACCTGGCAACAGAGGGGGCACATCTACCTGGCAACAGATGGGGGCACTACCTGGCTAACAGATGGGGGCACTACCTGGCTAACAGATGGGGGCACTACCTGGCTAACAGATGGGGGCACTACCTGGCAAAAAGATGGGGGAACTACCTGGCTAACAGATGGGGGCACTACCTGGCTAACAGATGGGGGTACTACCTGGCAACAGAGGGGACATCTACCTGGCAACAGAGGGGACATCTACCTGGCAACAGATGGGGGCACTACCTGGCTAACAGATGGGGGAACTACCTGGCTAACAGATGGGGGAACTACCTGGCTAACAGATGGGACATCTACCTGGCAACAGAGGGGGCATTACCTGGCAAACAATGGGGGCATCACCTGGCAAACAATGGGGGCACTACCTGGCAAACAAAGGGGGCACTACCTGGCAACCAATGGGGGCACTACCTGGCAACCAATGGGGGCACTACCTGGCAACAATGGGGGCACTACCTGGCTAACAATGGGGGCACTACCTGGCAAACAATGGGGGCACTACCTGGCTAACAATGGGGGCACCTACCTGGCTAACAATGGGGGCACCTACCTGGCTAACAAAGGGGGGCACCTACCTGGCTAACAAAGGGGGGCACCTACCTGGCTAACACAGGGGGGCATCTACCTGGCTACAAATTTGGCTCTACCTGGCTACAGAGGGGGCATCTACTTGGCTACAAGGGGGCATCTACCGGCCTGTAAGGGGCACTACCTGGTTATGGGGGGCTACTACCTGGCTATAAGGGCATCTACCTGGCTTTCTTCCAAAGCCGTTATGCAGTTAGGTGGAGTGGGTGTGGCTTTTTTGAAGGGGCGTGGCATACCGGAAAGATGGGCGTGTCCATGCAAACGCCGCCCACTAAGATCTCCTGCTTTTTCATTTTCAAAAGTTGGCAACTATGCATTTACTGCATATGATCCTTCAACAGACCCTTGAAACTTGATTAGGTATTGCCAGTCAATCTAAGTATACTCTGTTTATTGGATGTCTGTGGTGTGTCTGATAGTCCCTAGTCATGTGTTAAGAACGGATCAATTGATATTCTCACCATGTGCACTCCAATATCAGGCGCATTACATAGCTCTGCAACACTTTGTAATGCGCCTGAGATCGGGGCGCGTGCTGGAGGCGGGGCGCACTAGAACCGTACAAAGCTACAGATTCATAGCGTCAGTACAGCAAATCCAGGAGCATTACTACTGGAAGAGGTAGAGCACTTTCAAAGTGGTTTACCTGAGCCTGAATTGTCGTTTTAGCGCTAGGATGCGCCTGATTTATGATCCGCAGTTAAACAGGTTCATAGATTCAGGCTCATTCTGCACTACTATTGTGCGCAAAAAAAAAAAAGGTCATGTATGTCGCCCTAAATATTACCCACTGGCAGGGATTGGTTCCTGCAGCACAGAGTATGTTAGCCTGCACCTATCAGGATTGTGATCACATCCATCACCACAGGGATGCTGTCATTGTACAGATGTCCTCAGACTGAGGGCAGATTTGTTTACCTGTCTACATTAGAGGGGAGATGATTCTGTCAGCAGTCTCTTGAATATGCAAGCACTTAGATCAGCACTGACATACATATTTAGCAATGCGGTGATGTCGTCTGCTGTGTCTCGCTGCAGGCCATGTATTGATGGGCTTTGTGGAGATCTCAGCTCAGCGCATCATCCAGTCTACGTTCAGTGCCGTGCCTTCGATCGCTGCCGGAGGTTGTACACAATATTAAACGTGAAAGTTTTGCACAAGTTACAATCTACAGGCATTTACATCTCATGTGCCAGACAAGCACGTACGCAGTTCAGACAGACATGACGATGGTGGTCCACGCTTTATGTCATGCCATTCCTTCTGAATGGCTGTTGGTCATTTTAAAGAGCCCCCTCACCCACCACACTTTTTAATAGAAAAATCTGATTAATAATTTCACCTTCTAGTTGCTGTTGCAGCTAAACAGACAGGTTCCCATAGAGCACAGGTGTCAAACTGCGGCCCTCCAGCTATTGGGAAACTACAACTCCCATCTTGCCCACTGTTATAAATTATACAAATGCATGATGGGAGTTGTAGTTTCCTAACGGCTGGAGGGCCGCAGTTTGACACCCCTGCCATAGAGGTATTCATTTCTTATACTGTTGTTAGGTGGCACCTGCTTAAAGGGGTTTTGCCAGATTTTTTTCTTCATTTTGTTGCATTGGAAGAGGCTAAGCTTTTTTTATTTTACTCTTGACATAGCCATATAATGGTTTGTTTGTTTTTGAAGATGAGTTTTATTTTTTTAATGGCACCATTTTGGGGAACATATCACTTTTTGATCAAGTTTTATTAAAGGGGTTGTCTCACTACAAGGATTGCTGCTTTTTATGTTAAAGATCTTGCCAATAACAGTGTCCTACCTATCCCTAGATATCCCCTCTTGTATGGGCTGCATCAGCTTCTCAGTTCGCTATAGCTACAGACCTGTTCTCTCTCTCCTGATAGGCTGCAACCGCTGGTCGCTATAGCTACAGATTTGGTGTCCTCAGCAACTCCTCACTGCAGCCTAGTAGAAGCCGATAAACACGTCCCTGAATTCAAAAATAAAACCCAGAAAACGGGACTGAGGTAAGATGAATCGATGTAGTGAGACAACCCCTTTAAAACACCTGTCTACCACCTCCGGCTGTGCTTGAATAGAAACTGACCGCATACTCTCACCACCATCCCAGCGCTGGTAGAGCTTCCGTGTTCCCCTAGTTCCCTTCTGATGACATCAGGTTCATGGGTCACTTGATACTGCTGTCAATGACTGACCTCTGTGGTTATATTCTGTAGCTGTAGAACGCATGCCTGCCTTCAAGGGGTTGTCTCGCTACAAGGATTGCTGCTTTTTATGTTAAAGATCTTGCAAAAACAAGTCACTTTGCAATATGTGTCCATTAACAGTGTCCTACCTATTCCTAGATATCCCCTCTTGTACTGGCTGCATCAGCTCCTCAGGTCGCTATAGCTACAGACCTGTTCAATCTCTCGTGACGCTGTCACCCTCATGTTTCACAGTTGCGATGGTGTTCCTAGGTTCCAAGCTTCTCCCTTTTTCCTCCAAAGGTAATAATAGTCATTATGGACAAACAGTTCAATTTTAGTTTTGTCAGACCACAGGACATGTCTCCAAAAATGTCGGTTTTTGTTCCGTGTGTATTTGCAAACTTTAATCTGACTTTTATATGTTTCTTTTGGAGTGATGGCTTCTTCTTGGCAGAGCGGCCTTTCAGCGCATGTTGATACAGTACTCGTTTCACTGTGGTTAATGACACAAACTTAGCTTCCACCAGCATCTTCACAAGGTCTTTTGCTTTTGCTCTTGGGTTGATATGCACGTCGGACCCAAGCACGTTCATGTTTGAGACACAGAACCCATCTCCTTCCTGAGCGGTATGATGGCTGGACATACCCATCTTGTTTGTACTTGCGTATAATTGGTGGTACAGATGAACGAGGCACCTTAAGGTATCTGGAAATTGCACACAAGGATGATCCAAACTTGTGCAAGTCCACAATTCTCTTCTTGATATCTTGGCTGATTTCTTTAGACTTTCCCACGATGTTACACACAGAAGCAGTGTGTTTCTGGTGTGCAATCAAAATACATCCACAGGTGTGTCTCTATTATCCAGACTTGTGCAAGTCCACAATTCTCTTCCTGATATCCTGGCTGACTTCTTTAGACTTTCCCATGATGTTACACACATCAGCAGTGTTTCTGGTGTGCAATTAAAACACATCCACAGGTGTGTCTCTAAGCAACTCAGATGTTGCCAATAAATCAGAAGCTTCCAGAGACATTACATAATCATATGGGCTGTCCCAAATTGTTTAAAGGCAGAGTAATCCCAGTGTATGGAAACTTTTGCAGAAAGTAATAAAAATGCCTTAAAAATTCTCTCTCCTTATTCTGGCATTTGGCAAATATAAATAAGTTGGTTCCTAATTGACCTAAAACAGGGAAGGTTTATTCTGATTTCATGTCAGATAGTGAGAAAAACCTGCAGATGGGGCTTTTTATATAGTGGATGGAAACTTCTGGTTTCAATTGTAGTCTGCTTGATATAACTTATATCCCTTATTGCTAGTAGTTATGGCCATCTGATGGCCGAGCATCTGGTCGACCTTCCCTATACCGTACTACTGAAAGCCTCCACACTGCTAATAATTACCATGGGGGCACCACTAAGAAGTAAGGTGGTGATGTGAAATGTAGTTCTGGTCAGCTGAGAAATTTGGTCAATTGACCAACATGTAGTCCCATTCACTATCCAGAAATACTGATGAACTGAAGAGTGAAGGAGTGAGACATATGTGCCAGGACAGAAGGTGATGTGAGGGTTATTTTTCTGTGACATATATATTATTTACTGTAACAAAATGATAGGTAATGTTTTGGATGTAACCTTGATGTTAGTCACATGTGTCAAACTTAAGACCCGTGGCCAGAATCAGCTCGCAAAGTCATTTTATGTGGCCACTGAGAGCTTAGACACACAAGCAGGGATTGACAAAATCCAGATTCAGAAGGACCGGCTCTCCACCTTACCCAGAATACACAGCCAGCAGTAGGCAGGGATGCCAGCTTAGGGATCACCCAAGATGGGCACCATCTTGGATCCAGAGCTCCTGCACACACCTCTTCACCAATTTGTTCAGCAATGCACAACTCTGACAGCCCTACCCAGGCAAACCAGCAAAACTTTAAGGCCGTGTTCTCGGTCTTACGTTATAGGGACTGGTTTCAAACCCGATATAATCCTGTTAACGGACCAGTCAAGTATGTAATGAGGAACTGGTGGCAGTCTACCGGGCTGGCAGAACTGTTTCACTTGTGCTAGTGAAAAGGGGTCTCTCAGCTGGTCTTGGTTGTGAGCGAGTGTTGTGCCATGCCGGCGGCCACGTGGGCTATCCTGTCTCACTCCCTTTGTCTTTGTGCACTGGTGGGCATCCGTGAAACGGTATCCAGCTGACCTTACGTCTCACTAGGGGGTGCGAAACATCACAAATTGGGTCACCTATCAGGCCGCGTGACCAGAGGGTCCTGAAACGTCGGCCAAGGAACAGAGGCTGCTTCTGACTCTTATGTCATATACAGTCCCATCACTGAACATGAAGGTCCTGACTTTAAAGAGGGATCTGCTTTTGTGAATCCCAGCATTTGTTGAATGAAGACTTTGTGATTTAGAGCGGGATGAACACTGATACACGCTTTGATATGGATACATATAGTTTTTGTAATTCCTGTCTTCACTAGAAGGGAAGGAGCCCCATCTCTGCTTCCATCTGTTAGAAGGTCATGTAATGTTTCCAAGTAACACAGACAAAAATAACATTTGGATTGAAGGCAGTTTTGTAGTCTGATAGACTCCAGATTCACATATGTCTTGTTGTGTCATTATAATCAAAGGGATAATTCCCCACGTATTATCATATTGGTTATTAAGTCATATTCATGAACTGCACACAAGATAAAAGCACTTACTACAGCGGTAGAAGACAAAGTCAGCGAGGCATCCAAACATATGTCCTCATAAAGATATATACCTCAGGCGAGGAAACCTCACTAAATTTTTCTTGCAGACAGTAAGCTCTCCAAGATGAAAGTATATTTCCAGAGATTTAAAGGGGTATACCCATCTTATCCGACAATTCCCAGAGACCAGCCACGGCTCGGCAGAAAACGAATGTAAAGTATCCGCTGCACTAAAGGTGACATGTCTGACAATTGGTGGCTCCGCAGTGGCTGGTGTACCTTGCATAGTAAACTTAATGTGCCTTAAAAGGCACATTACGCAATTCGCGGGCGCACTATGTATTATTAATAGTGTATGTAATGCACCTATCACGACGCATTACATAACGGAGGCGCATAACCTATCATGACCAGTGTATGTAAGGCACCTAAAAAGGCGCAATGCGTTATGGAGGCGCAGAGCACATCATTGGTACTATATGTAATGCGCCTTTTTTAGGCGCATTACAATGTGTTGTGCCCAGTGTATATTGCACCTAGTTTTGGTGCGTGACAGTTCTTTGACATCGAGAATATGGCGTCAAAAGTGTTTTTGGCACAAAACACACTAAGAAAATGGCGCTTGCATATTGGAACATGTCGCCATTAGTCTCCAATGCAGCTCCTTCATTCCCAGAGGTTAGGCCTTCACCAATCATAAGGTGACGCTATATCCTATGATATAGGGGACCACCATAATGTTATGCTGTGGCATATAACTCCACCTAGCTCGTTTTAAGGGTGTTTTCATGCCATTTTTGGCACCCATTACTCCCTTAAAGCAGCATTAAAATGAGTACACCCCAGTCAATTTCCATTCGTATATAAAATCTAATGGTGACATGTCCGAAAAGTGGTGTATCTATGCCAGTTTTAGGCGCATTAAATCAGTGTAAAGTGCGCCTGAAAGTCCAATACTTTCTAAAAATTGGCGTCAGGTATACCTTGCATAGATTACGTAATGCGCCTAAAATGGCACATCGTATCAAAAAAGGGGGCATCGTATCAAAAAAGGGGGCATTGTATCACAAAAGGGCATATTGCTCAACACTCAGCACATAGTATATCATTGGTAGTATATGGTATGGGTCTATCGAGGCTCATTGCCCGACGGGGGCGCATAACATATGTAAGGTACCTCAATAGGTGCATTTCGCGGCGAGGGCGCATAGTGCACGATATTTAGGCGCATTACAAGGTGTCGTTCCCGGCGTATAATGCGCCTAGTTTTGGTGTACGACAGTCCATTTACAATAAGAATATGGCGTCAAAAGTTTGTTTGCCGCAAAATAGAACAAAAAACTGGCATTGGCGTGTTGGGACATGTCGCCCTAAGTCATTGTACATACGATGCTGCATTTTACTTATTGGCATTGCTGTCTCCAGAACTGAAAAATAAGCAACATGGTGTTTTTGGTGAGTAAAATGTCCATGGATCTAAAATAAGAAAACGTGGCTCGTTTTGATGGAGTTTTGCCAAAAACCACCCTGCCAATAAATTGGCATGGGTGGTTCAGAGAAAAAAACACTTTAAAAATCATGTGGAGAAAACCTCATCCAATCTTCATGAAGAACTCTGAGGCCGATTTTAAACGAGTATATGACGCTGATTTTAGTTAAAATATAAGCATCCAAATCGCCCTAAAGGTATGTTCATACGGCTTATTTGGACGCTATTTTGGATGCGGTTTTCGGAGCGTTTCCGCACCCAAAACAGTGTCCAAAACGCCCCCAGTTCATTTGATTGATTCCTATGTAAAACAATGTTGTAGTTCGACACTTGGACTCGAGGTTTTTATGCACTTTTTTGGAAGCTGTTTTGGGCATCATGTCAATTCTTGAGGTGTGTTTTAGGCACATTTTTTTGACGTGTTTTGGAGCGTTTTTCTGCGTTTTTTTTTACCTGTCTATTAATTTGTATGGGTGAAAACAGTGTTGAAAACCCCGTCCAAAACCTTATCCAAAAACGCGCCGTGAAACATGTCTAAAATCCTCTCTGAAGGAAAAGCGTGAAGCAGAGAATAATTTTACGTGATCGCTAGCTGGTTTTTCTTAAAGTAGAAGTTGTTCAGTGCAACCTGTTTATTTATTTTTATGAAGAGGTGACTAGAAGTCTGGATAGAGGGACAACGGTGGATATAGTATTTTTGGATTTTGGAAAAAATGTTTGATGATGTCCCTCATAAAAGCCTATTGGGTAAAGTTTTAGTGGTTTGTAATCAGATTCAAAACTGACTAATAGATGGTAAATGGTGGCAAATGATTCCTACTCTGAATGGTCCCTGGATATAAGCAGTGTACCCCAAGGTTCTGGTTGTAAGTGGTGTATCCTAAGGTTCTGGTTATTACTATTTGTACCCTAAGGTTCTGGTTATAAGTGGTGTACCCCAGAACTCTGGTTATAAGTGGTGTACTTTAAGGTTCTGGTTGTAAGTGGTGTACCCTTGAGTTTCTGTTTATAGGTGGTGTACCCCAAAGTTCTGTTAATAACTCCAGTCCGCAATACCCACCAAAAGGTCAAGCGTTCAGGATTTCCTCAGTATTTCACAGGTGACATAATTATTGTCAGTTCTGTGGGGGTTCCTGAAAACATAGCCTGTTGGTGGGTCTTGAGGACTGAAGGTGAGAAACATTGGTATAATTGGTGTGCGCCAAGGTCCTGGTCATAGTTGGTATATCCCAAGGATCTGGTTTTAAGTAGTGTACCACCAAGTACTGGTTATAAGTGGTGTACCTTAACGTTTTGAATAAGTGGTATACCCAAGGATTCTTTATATAGGTGGTAGTTACTCCCAAGGATTCATTTATTTATGTTGGTTATACCACGGATTCTTTATATAGGTGGTATACCCAAGGATTCTTTATATAGGTGGTATACCCAAGGATTCTTTATATAGGTGGTATACCCAAGGATTCTTTATATAGGTGGTATACCCAAGGATTCTTTATATAGCTGGTATACCCATGGATTCTTTATATAGCTGGTATACCCATGGATTCTTTATATAGCTGGTATACCCATGGATTCTTTATATAGCTGGTATACCCATGGATTATTTATATAGTTGGTATACCCAATGGATTCTTTATATAGGTGGAGGTACCCCAAAGTTCTGGTTATAACTGGTGTACTGCAATGTTCTGGTTATAAGTAGTGTACCCCAGGGTTCTGGTTATAAGTGGTGTACCTTAACGTTCTCAATAAGTGGTGTACCCAAGGTTTCTTTAGATAGGTGATATACCCAAGGTTTCTTTATATAGGTGGAAGTACCCCAAAGTTCTGGTAATAAGTGGGGAAAGAAAGGGGTTCTAGTTATAAGTAATGTACCCAGGGTTATGGTTATAAGTTGTGCACCCTTGAGTTTCTGTTTATGGATGGTATACCCCAATGTTCTGTTTGTAAGTGGTGAACTCCAATGTTCTGGCTATAAGTGGGAGGCGCCAAGGTTCTGATAATAGGTGGCGTACACCAAGTTTCTGTTTTAGCCTCCAGATAACCTATTATGACTAAAAATTGTCCCCTACCACCCCCCCTTTTTCACTTTTTCTTTCTTGTTCCCGGGTATTTTGGGGTAGACAGGAGAATTGTATGGATTAAGTAACTTCCAGATACATCGCCTGAAGGAACAAAGCATCAGTTATCTTCAACCCATATATCGATCCTTGTTTTCTCAAGATCTGCCATCAGGTTAAGGTGAGGAATTGTCTGGTTCAGCCAGCTTTTATTTAATGTGTACCTTTACTATGAGAAGTGTAGCTCTGAAGCACAAACTGCTGCTCAGACCTTCCTTGTAATGATAGCTGGGGGTTTGGGTGGAGCCCCCCACTAAGATTCCAGAGTGTTGTGTTTATCCCTTTCAGTATTCTTCCTTAATGTGTGATCTAAACCCCTGTAATCGTTTACTAATTAAAATTTGTTTCTTTGCTTGATACAGAACAACTGTGCAGTCATAGTCTTGAAAATCCATCTACAGCATGCTAAACAGTCTCCTGTTGCCGTCAAAGTCTCAGCTTCCAAGTCTGTGGAGTGCAGCGTTCCCCCAGGGCCAGTTACCGCTTCCCTATGGCTTTTTATTATAGAAACATAGTGTATATGGAAAATAGGACTCTTCACGTTTCCACTGATAACTAATCTTCTTGAAAATGACTCTCACATCCCTCATAACCTGGATATTGACTGTATTCCAGATGTGCCATTTTATTTTTAGAATGTGCTAGCCAAGTTTTTTTTTTTTTTCCCTTATTCCCATAAAGAATATTTTCCATGTTCTTTCCTCCACCTCTTTTTCCATAGACACATGTATAGCTTGAACTTCTCTCATGTGTGATCTTATATCCATATGATACAGATACAAGGCATACGCATATTGCTGTCGCTGCTGCCTGGCGTTTCATGCTGATCAAATTTCCAGTCCAGTATTCTCCATGAGTTAAATGCCATTAGCATTAGCCTGCCGCCTTCTTCGCTTCCATCTTGACCCCCTTTCATACGCTGCCACTGCTTATTACTTTACAAGATGGATTTCTTACATACCCTAAATTAGATAGGGATGTTTCCTCTGTGAAATTGGAATAGCCGAAAGCCTTCTCATCTGCATCCAAAAAGAAGATGTCGGTAAGAGTAAAAATAGAACTGGAAAAGAAATAAGATATATATGTGATGAGATAATGATAGGAAGGGATTCACTTGGGGTATCCGAAGAATGACACAATTGGTCCTACAATTTCCTACAATTGGTAGGAAAGGGTTGTGTTACAAAGGGTTAGCAGTTGGGGCCAAAAACATGCCTAATTGTATATTGCCACATTTGACATTTTATTAAATTGGGGGTTAAAAAAAAAGTTTAATCAATGATATTATCAAGGTGGACAACCATCTTAAAGAGGATGTCCAGTTTAATGAAAGTATAGATAAATAAAAAAAAACTGAAAAAAAGCATACTCTCCTCCCAGTCCCTCCTCTGCTGCAGCTCTGGAGCTCCCGGGAGTTGGACCTCTTCACTTCCATGTGCTCATTCTGACGCACAGGAATGCACTATAATGTTAGTGAATGGAGCGTGTGCTGTGTGTCGGGGTGAGAACCCAAAAGGGTAAACAAACCAATGCTGGGGAGCTCTGGAGCTGCAACAGTGGCAGACCGGAAGGTAAGTATCACTTTTTTCTTCTTCTGTTTTTTCCCCACTCAGGGCCCTTTTGATTATAATTTTATTTAACTGGACAACCCCTTGAAGTAGAGTTGCAGATCAATAAAAAAAAAAAAAGAAGCACTGGCAAAACCATTTGGCATAGAATGCTAGATGTAAATTACGCATACGTTTCAAGGTTGTAGTAAAAGTCTAACACTCTTAGGGCGACATGTCCGAAAAGTGGCGTATCCATGCCAGTTTTAGGCACATTAAATTGGTGTAAAGTGCACCTGAAAGTCCGATACTTTGTAAAAACTGGCGTCGGGTATACCTTCCATAGAATACTTAATGCGCCTAAAAAGGCACATTGTGGCGAAAAAGGCGCATTGCATCAAAAAAAGGCGCATTGCGCAACTTGCGGCGCATAGCATATAATTGGTAGTATATGTAATGCGCCTATCGAGGCGCATTGCTCAACGGAGGCGCATAACATATGTAATGCGCCTCAGTAGGCGCACAGTGCACCATATTTAGGCGCATTACAAAGTGTCGTGTCCGGCGGATAATGCGCCTAGTGTTGGTGTACGACAGGTCATTTACTACAAGAATGTGGCGTCAAAAGTGGGTTTGACGCAAAATAGACCAAAAAAACTGGCGTTGGCGTGTTGGGACATGTTGCCCTTAGTATATACATGGATGAGGTTGGTGCTGGGGATGCTGCTGAATTTATTTCCATCAACATCAAAGTGGTGGTAGGCAGAAGGAATCACAGCAGACGTCATGCTCCTAAACCTCAGTCAGCTCTTCTTAATGGGGTTAGAAGAACTGAGTTTATAGAGGGGTCATCTGTCCAGGATGCTCACCTGTTGGCCGGAATGAAGAGTGATGAAAAAAAAAGTATCTCTGATGGACTTGTCCTGTCCTGCATTATATAGACATGCCACTGAATTCAATGGCCACAGTGTAATGCCTAAGTTCCACTTCCTGCCATATTTCTCCTCATGTTACTGGAGGTCCGAGTTGGGGGGGCGGGGGCATATTGAGATCAACCTGTTGTCAAAGGATCTTTCTCACAAGTGGAGAGCGCTTTTAATGATGATGATGTTTAAGGTTATATTCGTCTTAGGGTATGCTTACATGGCGTGTTGAGTCCGTGTGAGCATACGCTTTTGGATGTGTGTTTGGATCCTTCTGTCGGACCCCAAACGGACCCAAACATGTGTCTAATAATGTGCAGTGTGATTTACATTGCTCTTAATATGAAACACGCATCGGTGTTCACACGAGTCATCGCCAATGCGTGTCTCATTAAGTGTTTCGGATCCGCCCAAGAATTGACGGATTTTTTAAACTATAGGGTGCGCTCCTGCTACATCCAACACGCAGCTGCATGTTGGAAACGTGTTGCATCTGTTGGATCCGATCGGTGCATCGTTTTTGGATCCAACACGGATCCAAAATTGGATACAAACACGCTGTTTGAATGGCCCCCAATGGTATGTTCACAGGGCGCGTTGGATCCGATTTTAAATCCGTTTTTAGATGCGTGTTTGGATCCGTGTTTCGGGCCCTAAACGGACCTAAAACCGCATCTAACAATGTGCAGTGTGATTACATTGCTTTCAATGTAAAATACACATCGGTGTCCAGACGGGTGATCACCGATGCGTGTTTACATGCATTTATCTGATGCATCTTTCGGATCCGTTCAAAGCATTGTCATGTCAATTCTTAATCCGAAAGACGCAGCAGGAGCCCTATATAAAATTATAGGGTGCGATCCTGCTGCAGCCAAAACTCAGCCAAACACACAGCTGTGTGTTGGATGCACTTTGGATGTGATTTACGCAGCGCTTTTGGATGCGTTTTTTGGATCCAAAACAGATCCATCACGCCATGTGAACATACTCTAAGGTAGCTTGGACTTCACCTTTTGTACATAAAAGTCCAGTGGGCACAAGTTAGACTACTTTCGAGTGCTAATTTTACCTGCAATGCCCCCGAGGCAGAACATAATATAATACGGCTTTTGAAATAAATGAACTTTTATTCCTCGAGGTGGATGATTCTGGTTCACCAGAACTGAGAGTGGTCACAAACCCACTACCTAATAAAATAACCCCCTATTATCAGCCTGACACGCCCCAATAATCACTTCTCTTACTCCTTCAATCTGTCATTAGCTCTGGCACATGCTTCACTGATATATTTTCATAAGTGCAAATTTTACCTGCAGTCGCTTATTCTTGTTTTAACGAACTTTTTTTTCTTTTTTATAATAATCTAATTTAGAAAATTCCAAAGCCACATTACTTTTCCATTAACTCGAAGCAACTCTCATGTTGTCTTGCATGTAAAGTATATACGCACTTCTTACCCTTTTGAGGTTAGGTTATTCAGATGGGTGGGTCCGGCACAAATACCAAGCCGAGATCAATGGAAAGAAATGACTTGTTTTTGTGTGTGTGTGCAACATAACATCTGAATTTTTGACATTTGGGAAACGTGGAAAGTAAGGAAATGAAATGAGAACTAAATGTAATTATCCCTTAATACAGGGACGCATAGAAATGGGATGCTTGGCGGAGCCTTGCTCAGGGCAAAATGCATAAACCATATTCAAGACACTCGAAGCCAGATGTACATTCAGGTCACTTTAGTCTGAAACATATGAGTTGACATGAGATTTGTGTGCACCGATGACCATTGCCAACGTGGTGTGTGTTCAACTAAACCGCCTAGTCTTTGGTTAGTGAAGTCCGGGGGCAGAAATAAAGAGTATTAAAAGTGAAATAATTTCCATATATGGTTTGGATTAAGAAAACGCTCTGAGGCAGGTTTAACTGCTCTAGATTATGTTGACCGATAGTAATGGGAGTCTTGTATGAGCCCTTTAAATTTAGAAGATGCGAACAGTAAGTCCAATGGCAGAAAGGATAACATTATGTTGATTTCGCGGCACGGCGAAGGTGCCGACAAGGCACATTTGCTATTTGTGGAGGGACTTAGAGCAATTAGTAATCTCACTATTGAGCGATTTGGACATTAGACCTCAGTCCTTTGAGGAAGCCTATTGGCAAAACGCGATAGAACTGGCGGCTGGCGATGCCTACATTCCTTTTACTCTATGGGTAAATATTAACATACTATTGGTAAAATCATAATGATTATTGAGACTTCATTTATATTCATGTTGCCCAGTTATAGATATATATAGGATGTATGGCATTTTTATGCACCATTATCTTTAGGGGTACAATGGATATTTAGATAGATTCTTTGAGGGCTAGTATGTGAATAGAAACTGGTCTTGCATTTATATACATATTATAGCTAGTCTCTTTATGTCATATTTGTCCCCTATGTGTTACGTTAAGTTCTATCTATAATATAAACACTATTTTTGTGAGCATTTATGTGTCGTCTTGCCTCCATTTTTGTATTGGTCTCCTCTTTTATATATGTTTGTTATGGTCATTTTTGTCTATATCTGGTTTAAATTTGTTTAAATAAAAATATGTTGTAATTTTTGAGAGATATGGCTCCAGTTTTTTGTGTATAGATATTATGTTGAACCAGGTCTGCACAACATATGGCCCGCGGGCTGCTTGTGGCCCTCAAAGGATTTCTGGCGGGTCTGTGAAAAAAGTGTACTCTACAAGTCTACATACAGAATGGTACCGCCTTAGGAATTGGAGGTGGTCATGTGAACATGTCATTCCCTATTAATTTTTAATGGTAGTTCCCCGGCCACTTCTCCATTCAGAACAGAGAGTTTCAGGGGCCCCTTCTGCAGAAAGATATGGGTCCCAGAGGTGGGACCTATCTGATGGCTTAGACTATGAATATACCGTTTCTCCAAAAATAAGACACCCCCGAGAATAAAACGTAGTACCTTTTTTTATGCAATTCAGAGTTTGGCTGCTTCTGCTGATGTTTGTGATGAAATCACTACAGTATATTAATACATGTGTATTTTTTGTTCAACAATAAATGTGAATTATTGTTCATGGAAAAATAAGACGTCCCCTAAATATAAGTGTTAGCTCGTGTTTAGGAGCAAAAATTAATGTAAGACATTGTCTTATTTTCGGGAAAACAGGGTACTATCAAAGTTTGTGATGGAAAGAACCCTTTAAGGGGATCCTGGGAAAGAGTTTTCAGCAGCTTGTTCACAGTGTTCAGTTGGTTATACAAATACATCTACGTAGTGTAAGCGGGCCCTGCTCTCACGATGGCAGTCCAAGGCCGATAGAGACGCAGACAGGTTTCTTTTGGGTTCAACACGGATCCTCCCGCGTTTTATTGGCAGAACAGGTATACAACATTCAACGTATGCCAAACAGAACAGAAAACAAACTCCTGCTCGTCTGAGCGCTAGCTATACAGTGCAGTCTACCCTCACTACGCCTTGTCAGCACGCAGTGCTTAAGCGAGATCCTGGATTTCTCTAGTGAGACACTTCCCAGGTCAAACTCCTTGACCTGTATGTCAGATCCACCTGGTCAGCTCAAACCCTGGCCTGGAACCAGGGGAGCAGACACCCTCCCAACACTTTGTCTACTCCCGATAAAAGCCATCCCGGGTTTTGGCTGAAGCAACCATACTACTTTTAAACGTATGTCAACCACTTACTGTAGCTGACACAACACGAACGGCTTCTATCTCACCAAGGCCAGGTAACCTTGGTGGCATGTTCCTTATTCTCTATTTGTCTAGTGTAAGCCAGAAATCTAGTTGGGATGTACACCCCATTACGGACCTTGCCAGCTGCCACCTTAGAGTAGATTTTAACCAGCAAACTGCCGACACCTCCTTCCCTTACCCCTCATCCCAAACTTGACTGTTGGCACCCAGTTGTCACATGCCATTTATAGCAGTGCTCTCCTTTTGTGGTAGAGACGGGTTTTTGTGCCCCCGCAGGGTCCCGAGAAAACTGCAACCTCTGCATCCCCTGTAGCCGCTCTACTGGTTACCATGTCCCTTCTATGACTTTCATTTCCACTTGCTTCTCGACCAAATTTGGAATTTTTTTTCAGTACATGCTGTACTATTAGGATTTATGTACTATTTTGGGGAGCGTCAAGTGCCAGACCAGAGTAAATTTCTGAATATTATCTCCAAAGCTTCTTGACAGATTTTTATTTTTATTTATTTTTTTCTAAATTCAGACATTTCACAAGAAATAAAATTTTGGGGAAAAAAAGTGTTAATCTAGCAGAACAAACACTTGATGTATTTAGCACAAGTTGAAAGAATCTTCTGCGGCCTGTGAGAAGCTTCCCTGTTCTCTTGCAGCCATCCTTGTTCTAATTAAAGCTTAGTCATCGGCATAGGTGGGGTTTCTAAATATTGTTTCTTTGTCTTTTGGTGCCAATATGAGTGCACAATTAGAATGTGAAATATGTAGGAATTTTGCCAATTTGTCAGATCCAGCACGTTACAATTTTCCAACAACACCCATGGATTGGCATGTTTAGGTTCAGAAATACTCGATCAACAGGAAAAGGTGGTTGAGACGAGCGAGTGATTCAGAAATTAGAGCGGCTTTGAAAATGTTGCTTCATTGGTAAAATACAATTATTATTATTACTACCAGGGATTGGCTCAGTGTCCTTCATGAAAGAATGTGCACTATAGTGTGCCAGATTCACTTTTGAATACCATCATGCTCTTCTTACTCATAGGATTGGTATAGTATTAGAACTTATTTCATCTGTATGTCCCATAGAAGGACCCACTAAGATACTAAATGAGCCATGCACACCCCAGCTTATGATGGCTCTATATCCCTATGGATATATGGGTAGGTGGGCTCATCCTCTTCACAAGTAGCATACCATCAAATAAGTGGGGTGGGTGGGGTGGTTAAAGGGCCAAAGAAGAAATGGAGCAAATATGAAATATGAATGACAGAAAAATGAAGGCTTACTGACCAATTTCCAGGCAGGTCAGAAACCATTTCCCAATAAGACTAAGAGAAGCCACTGTGCCATATGGGAGGGCGCCATAGGTGTAAAGTACTAATAGGCGCACCCCTCACACTTGTATGCATGAGGGGAGTGACTATCTTAATATCTTGTCGGCACAAAAATCACTTTTTTAATATAGGGCGCTAATCATACTTATGTATATTGCATCGTGCTGGCGTAATAGCCAATTGATGATGCCACTGCTATTTGATTGGGCAGAGTTTCTAGCACACTGCTAGGGGAACAATTAGATGATTAAAAAACTGCACATTTAGTTTAATTCCTGTTCACACCAGCATGCAGAAAAGCCACAGTATAATGCATGGGGAGATTGCACAAATGCAAAAATACTGATTAAACAACCTCTCACATACCCTCAATGCATGAGAGGGGTGGTTGCTGGTACTACAATTGCGTATAGATAAGGGATACAGAAGGGTGCCATAAATACAGATACGGGTGGTACACCATGCTGGCTTACAACCTATTAGGGCGTTCACACGGCATAGGACAAACACCGTCCGGTTTGCCGGCCGGTATTTGTCCTGTTTTGCGCCCGTCCCCACAGCTGCGGGAGGGACGGCTTTTCTCTGCGATGAGCGGAGAACAGCCCTCCCCCCTCCCATTGAGCAGCACATCTTCCGTCCGGAAACCGGACGGAAGATAGTGCATGTTTTTTACCGCCGGTGACAAAACCTTTAGGCGGAAAACCCGTGCAGTGGGGACTGCTGCACGGGTTTCCCATAGAGAAAATTTGTGCTATTTTTCGGCCGGTTTTTCTGGCGGACTTAAAAAACGCAAACCGGCTGAAAAAACGGCCGAAAACCCGTGCCGTGTGAACATGGCCTTAGTGACACCCATGCTATTAGATTAGGCGGACTGCCTAATCTTTTTTAGCATCTAATTGTTCCCCTAGCAGTGGGGTTTGTGAGCTGCTGCTCAGCAATTAGATGCACCTTTTAATTTTTCCCAGGTAGCATATAGGCCAGAGCTGCCTGCTGCTGGGTTCAGTCTAGTCCAGCCATTGAGCTGTGAATATGGTCCAAAAAATTGCAGTGTTTTTTGGGTAAGTAATGTCCCATTTTTTGTATGTGTTTTTTTCTGTAGACTTTCTAGCACCTTCTAAGTGCACAACTCCAAAATTCACATCCCATACCTCCCATGCTGGCAAATACAAAAGCCTAAATGCCACTTCCCAACAAAATATAGAAAATTCACTGTGCACTGAAGTGGAGATTGCACCAGTGCAAAATGCCGGTAAAACAGCTCCTTTCTTCACTATCTTAAGGGGGGAGTGGCTGCATGGCATTAATGGGGGTTTTGCCATGAAGGCCTTTCATGCCTGGTTTGACCTGCTTCAGCATTCAGTGTTCTCAAATGGGGGATTGTATGATGCACTTGAACTGCATATCATATGATCCAGTAGGCTTGATGTTACCATGCCTTTCCCCACACTGTGCTCACTCTAGTCAAACAAAGGTCTGTTAATGTAAAGAGCTGTGAGTAGCTACAATGCAGCTGAGGGGTTGCACTTCTGCCTTTCAGCATAGGGGCAAATGTTTTTTATTTTAATGCACAAACCTGATTAGGTTTCTTTTTATTTATTTGCACTGTTTGACTAATTACTAAGGTGTACAGAGGACGGGAGTAGAATGACCGCTCCTGGGGTTGAACACGCGCTCAGCAGTGAGTGTGTGTGATTACTAAGCAGGGAAGAGACTGACAGTAACTGCCTGAGAGGTGAGGTGATGTCAGGACTAAGGAGCTCTCGTCACAGGTCATATCCTCTAGAGACGAGTTGTACACTATGGATCACTAAGACAGCAGCTAAAACAAAAATGGTGCAGAATGTTTAATAATAATAATGAACGATGGAAATGTTTATTATTTAATTTGCAAGCTTCTCACATCAATTTTAGTTTGTGGCAAAACCCTTTTAACATTGCACATAAATCATAACTCTATATATATAAACCATAACTGTATGATTTACACTATATATTTTATTTTTTATTTTTGTACAGGTATGATCTAGCCACTCCCCTTTTGCATCGAAGCTCTGTGAGTGGTCACCTATTAGTGCTTTGCACCATATGGATTTTGGATGCTTTGAGTCCTATTGGGAACTGGTTTCTGAGCTGCCTGGGAATCGGTAAGTAAGCCTCCATTCTTCGGTGGTTATAGGGTCCAACCAACAATTGTCATAGATGACACCTGCATGTTACAGTAGGTTCTTATAAAATCAGGATCTGGTATCTGTTGGCTCTATAATTGGCTCTATAATTGAATTCATTTCATTACTTGCTATCCTTCTTTCTCCACCCTCTACCCTTGTTGTAGACGGAACCACAAAGGGGTTCCACGTCCCAGTGGTGGTGGTGGGGGGGTCAAATCAGTATATTGGTTGACATGTGCCAGAGAATAATAATTCACAGTCTGACAATTTCTCAGTCTAATGAGTTCTCTCAAGTTTATTGCAGAGACACAGGTTTTACTAGGTTGTGTGTAACACATTCCATTAGCAACATGTAACATTACATCCACCCTCTTAATTGGCTCTTCTTATCTACATTTTAAATGACACACCCCGCCTTTTGTTTAAGGAAATGAAAACAGTTAAAGGGGTTTTGCCACAAAGTAAAATTGACGTGGGAAGCTTGCAAATGAAATAACAAACATTTTCACCATTCATCATTATTAAAAATTCTGCAACGTTTTTGTTTTAGCTGCTCCTTTAGTGATCCATTGTTTACAGCTCGTCTCCAGGGGATACGACCAGGGCTGAGAGCTCCTCAGTCCTGGTCAGATATACTCAGACATCACTTCTCCTCTCAGGCAGCTACTGAGTGTTCAGGCCCAGGTGCTGTCACTCTACTCCTGTCCTCTGTGCTCCTTAGTAATTAGTCAAACAGTGCAAATAAATAAAAAAAAGAAAGCTCAATGAGGTCTGTGCATTGATAAAGAGAAAAAAAATTTTGCAGGTTTGGTTCCTGCAGGGATTTGAACCAAGGACCCTTGTGCCTGGAGGCAAAAACTTCTCAGCTACTCGCAATGCTTTACATAAACAAACCTTTCTTTGACTACAGAGAGGAAAGGCCTGGTGATGTCATCCTGCTGGGTCACATGATCTGCAATTCAAACAAATCACACACGCCCCCTTCTGAGCACACAGAGCTGAAGCGCTAGATGCAGGAGGTATGAAATGAGATCATGGCAAAACCCCTTTAAGGCCTGTAGCCATTTTGGCATATCAGGGTGTGTCTGAACATAGACGCCATCTTGTGGGTGAAATAGACACACACATAATACATTCCATAACAGTTATCTCTACAAACAGATTTATATGCGGCCATTTGTTAACACATTGAAGAGTGTATGGTTATACAGGCAGCTTTTACATGCAATAATATAAAGACATGTGAGGTATTATACTGACTTATACATTAAAGTAGAGACACAAAGGATCACGCATATAGAACCTTTGTTCCCATCCACAACATCCTTAAAGGGAACCTGTCACATAATTTTTGCCCCCCTGGTTGAGGGCAGCACAAGCCAGCGTCAGACCTGCTGTTTGCAGTGCTGTGCCCCTTATTCTGTAAGATGCTGGAGTTTTCGTGTATTTAATGCTCAAATCTGCAGTTTTCAGCCAGAAGAGTCATACGAAGAGTCCTTCATAGTGTCAGTTTTTTTTCAAACCCGGCCAATCGGAGGCTAGCCCCGCCCACCTCAACTGACAACCCTATTACTTTGAATAGGTAGAAACATGTGAATAACTGTCAGTAGGTGGGGCTAGTCTTTGGTGGGTGGAGCAAACACCTGCTCATGAATAAGATTCAAGGGGTAAATACTCTAAAACTCCAGCATCTTACAGAATAAGGGGCACAGTGCTGGAAACAGCAGGTCTGACACTAGCTTGTGCTGCCCTCAGCCAGGGGGGGCATAATCTATGTGACAGGTTCTCTTTAAGGTAGAGTCTGGTGACTCTAACGCACATTAGATGGGTGGCAAATCCTGTGGAAGTCATCAGGTTCAACCAGCATTAGTATAGGTGGAGATTATCTTGAATTGCAGTAGGGTGATGACTTACGAGCACACCCCTGACTGCTCTCCGTACATTTGGAGATTATAACCATATATCAGACCTCGCCCGTACTTCTTTATATTACCTACACTGGAAGGACAGAAGGCAGGGAACACGCTCCCACTCTCCTGTCTCACTCTTATTTGCACGGTCACGTGCCAGGGACATCTTACAAGTTCTGAAATATTTTTCATACTGAGAACATCCCGCAGACTACATCTGGACCACTATTCAGAAGCTTTGCTTTGGCGAGAAAGTTAAAAAAAAAAAAAAAAAAGGAGAGAAAAAATTCAATCAGACGGAAAAATGTATGTTCTTTCCTACTAATTGTCCCAGTCCGATGAACTCCACTACCTCTTCAGAGTGCGAAAGTCCTCCATGGGAGGCCATAGACTTTCGAGCTATTAGCCCAGACTTAACCACCTCTTAAACAACTTCCGAAAGGAACTAACCGCTTTATTGTCCGTCCAGAAACTTTTCCAAGGAAGGGGAGAATATACACACCCAAATTCCTGCAGGTTAGAGGACGGAAAATTCATCTTTCACTGCTGATTTTGGAAAAAGCGATTTTACTGCCTACAAAAATAGATGCTTTTCTTGGTCGAAGGCGCTCGCGACTTCTCGATAGGAGCTCGGGACGGTGGAAATATTTAGAAGACACAGAGACACAAATTTCATCAAAGAGTCTGATAATAATCAACAGAACATAGCAGATAAAAACGGCCGCTCCCATTCACTCCAGCTTTTTCCTATCTGTATTGGAAACCGCAGAACTCATTTGATGTTTTATTTTTATGACTGGCTCACGGCAGCATCAGCTCTATGATAGGTGGGTGCGTAATGCTTTATGACGGGACAAATAGAAGAACATCGTGCAAGAGTCAGGGTATTTCCACGATGTGTCACAGAAGGGCGCTAGCAGGGGTCCCCATTGCAAGAATTTAAATTGAGCATCCCCGCCCTTCTCCGCTAAGTCATGCCAGCTCAAACTACAGTGGAAGTATTGGATGACCCAGTGTTGGTTTGAAGACCCTCTGGTCTTTTTTCTGGTAATGTTGCTGTGACTGGAGGTCCCTATAAAGTGGCACAGAGATCATAGGAAAGGGAGATGGAGATAACCTGAGCTGGGTCCCCTTCTCACGGGCCTTATGGCAACTTTTTGGCTGTCTTTATGATACCTACACTCTTGGACTTAAAGGGGTTGTCTCACTACATTGATTCATCTCACCTCAGTCCTGTTTTCTTGGTTTCATTTTGAATTCAGAGGCCTGTCTACTGGCTTTAACTAGGCTGCAGTAGAAGACAGGTCTGTAGCTATAGCAACCAATGCTGGCAGCCTATCAGGATAGAGCAAACAGGTCTGTAACTATAGCAACCTGAGGACCTGATGCAGCCCATACAAGAGAGGCTATCTACGAATAGGTAGGACACGGTTAATGGACATACATTGCAAAGTGACTTGTTCTTGCAAGATCATTAACATAAAAAGCAGCAATCCTTGTAGCGAGACAACCCCTTTAATCTGCCTATTTGTGGACTGTGACTAATGCATAAGACAGTGTATTCCTATGAACTGCAAGTCTCATGTGAGACAGTAGATTGCAATGGACAAGCAGCTATCCTGTAAACCATTGCATGAGTCAGTCTATTCCTATTAATTGCAGCTGTCCCCTGAATCAATGTATTCCTGTGTACTATGCCTCTGGTGTGAGTCAGTGTATGGCTATGGACTACAATAGTCTATGCTTCAGTGTGGACTGTGACAGGTGTGAGTCAGTGTATGTCTATGGACTACAAAAGTCTATGAGCATCAGTGTGGACTGTGAATGATGTTAGTCAGTGTATGTCTATGGACTACAATGGTCTATGCTTCAGTGTGGACTGTGACTGGTGTGAGTCAGTGTATGTCTATGGACTACAATAGTCTATGCTTCAGTGTGGACTGTGACTGGTGTGAGTCAGTGTATGTCTATGGACTACAATAGTCTATGCTTCAGTGTGGACTGTGACTGGTGTGAGTCAGTGTATGGCTATGGACTCCAATGGTCTATGTGCTTTAGTGTGGACTGTGACTGGTGTGAGTCAGTGTATGTCTATGGACTACAATAGTCTATGCTTCAGTGTGGACTGTGGGCTGGTGTGAGTCAGTGTATGTCTATGGACTACAATAGTCTATGTGCTTCAGTGTGGACTGTGATTGATGTTAGTCAGTGTATGTCTATGGACTACAATGGTCTTTGCTTCAGTGTGGACTGTGACTGGTGTTAGTCAGTGTATGGCTATGGAACTCAATTTTTCTATGTGCTTCAGTGTGGGACTGTGATTGGTGTGAGTAGTGTTTTGGCTATGGACTCCAATTTGTCTATGTGGCTTCATGTGGACTGTGATTGATGTTTGTCAGTGTATGTCTTAAAGGACTACAATAGTCTAGTGCTTCAGTGTGGACTGTGACTGGTGTGAGTCATGTTATGTCTATGGACTACAATAGTTACGTGCTTTTATGTGGACTGTTTATTTTGGTTAGTCAGTGTATGTCTATGGACTCCAATGGTCTATGTGCTTCAGTGTGGACTGTGACTGGTGTGAGTCAGGGGTATGTCTATGGACTTTTTCAATAGTCTAGTGCTTCAGTGTGGACTGTGACTGGTGTGAGTCAGTGTATGGCTTGGGGCTACAATAGTCCCATGCTTCAGTGTGGGCTGTGACTGGGGTGAGTCAGTGTATGTCTTTGGGGCTACAATGTCTATGTGCTTCAGTGTGGACTGTGATTGATGTTAGTCAGTGTATGTCTATGGACTACAATAGTCTATGTGCTTCAGTGTGGACTGTGATTGATGTTAGTCAGTGTATGTCTATGGACTACAATAGTCTATGTGCTTCAGTGTGGACTGTGATTGATGTTAGTCAGTGTATGTCTATGGACTCCAATGGTCTATGTGATTCAGTGTGGACTGTGATTGATGTGAGTCAGTGTATGTCTATGGACTCCAATGGTCTATGTGCTTCAGTGTGGACTGTGACTGGTGTGAGTCAGTGTATGTCTATTGACTACAATAGTCTATGATTCAGTGTGGACTGTGATTGATGTTAGTCAGTGTATGTCTATGGACTACAATAGTCTATGCTTCAGTGTGGACTGTGATTGATGTTAGTCAGTGTATGTCTATGGACTACAATAGTCTATGCTTCAGTGTGGACTGTGACTGGTGTGAGTCAGTGTATGTCTATGGACTACAATAGTCTATGCTTCAGTGTGGACTGTGACTGGTGTGAGTCAGTGTATGTCTATGGACTACAATAGTCTATGTGCTTCAGTGTGGACTGTGACTGGTGTGAGTCAGTGTATGTCTATGGACTACAATAGTCTATGTGCTTCAGTGTGGACTGTGACTGATGTTAGTCAGTGTATGTCTATGGACTACAATAGTCTATGTGCTTCAGTGTGGACTGTGATTGATGTTAGTCAGTGTATGTCTATGGACTCCAATGGTCTATGTGCTTCAGTGTGGACTGTGATTGATGTTAGTCAGTGTATGTCTATGGACTACAATAGTCTATGCTTCAGTGTGGACTGTGACTGGTGTGAGTCAGTGTATGTCTATGGACTACAATAGTCTATGCTTCAGTGTGGACTGTGATGTTAGTCAGTGTATGTCTATGGACTCCAATGGTCTATGTGCTTCAGTGTGGACTGTGACTGGTGTGAGTCAGTGTATGTCTATGGACTACAATAGTCTATGTTCCAGTGTGGACTGTACTGGTGTGGGGTCAGTGTATGTTATGGACTACAATTTGTCTATGTGCTTCAGTGTGGACTGTGATTTTGTTAGTCAGTGTATGTCTATGGACTACAATAGTCTATGTGCTTCAGTGTGGACTGTGATTGATGTTAGTCAGTGTATGTCTATGGACTCCAATGGTCTATGTGCTTCAGTGTGGACTGTGATTGATGTGAGTCAGTGTATGTCTATTGGACTACAATATCTATTGCTTCAGTGTGGACTGTGACTGGTGTGAGTCAGTGTATGTCCCATGGACTACAATAGTCTGTGCTTCCAGTGTGGCTGTTTATTGATGTTAGTCAGTGTATGTCTATGGACTACAATAGTCTATGTGCTTCAGTGTGGACTGTGACTGGTGTGAGTCAGTGTATGTCTATGGACTACAATAGTCTATGCTTCAGTGTGGACTGTGACTGGTGTGAGTCAGTGTATGTCTATGGACTACAATAGTCTATGTGCTTCAGTGTGGACTGTGACTGGTGTGAGTCAGTGTATGTCTATGGACTACAATAGTCTATGTGCTTCAGTGTGGACTGTGATTGATGTTAGTCAGTGTTTGGCTATGGACTCCAATGGTCTATGTGCTTTAGTGTGGACTGCATCTGATGCAAGTCACTGTAACACTATGGACTCCACTGGTCTATGTGCTTTAGCATGAACTGTGTCTGTTGTGAGTCAGCGTATTGCTATGGACTGTGGCTCTGATGTGGATCAGTGTGTGGACTGAGCGAGTGAATATTGCTGTGGCCGCTACTATTGCATTAGCCAGTGTATTCCTATGGACTGTGGCTCTTGTGTGGGGCAGTATGTGAGTCTTGTGTGAGGGATTATTGCTATGGACTGCTACTATTGCAAAAGTCATTTTGGTGGACAGTGTATTTACAGTGTAAGGCAATGTCTACACTGCATCGGGCAAAAAACAGCCCAAAAGCGGCCGTTTTTTCTCCGATGCAGGACCGCGGTTTTTGTCACGCTTTGTACATAAACCGCGATTGCTTCTCGTTTTTTTTTTACGTCGCCCATACAATTGTATTCTATGGGCAAACGTCAAGAAAACGAAAAGCACCGGCGTATTATACAACATGTTCTATAATATGCTGGTGCCAGAAGACGGGCAGAGAAAAGACGAGCTGTGGAGACTGCAGCTCGTCTTTCCTATTGCCGTCTCTGGGGCCGCAAGAACGATCGTATCTTCGACGCTTTTAAAAAATGAAAAGCGCCGAAGATACGATCGTTTTCCTGTGCAGTGTGGACATAGCCTTATACATTATATTTTGGTGGACAGTGTCTTTACAGTGTAATACATTGTATTTTGGTGGACAGTGACTCCAACAAGCCTTTGTATAGCCCTGGTCATATAAAACTGAGAATATGATGACGTTTAGGTAAGGTCACAACTATAATTTGGTTCCACTACTGGAATTGCAGGGTGCAGCCACTGCATAGAACGAGGCATGTATCCTTTCCTGCTCGGAGTTGCCTCTAATAGAAGTTTATTGCCTTTGACTCCTTTCACTTGTGTAGGAGTAAGATGAGATACCAGTGTTGCACTGACAGTTACAAATAAAAGAGCGCCCGACCATAGCTATGGATTCATCTCCAGAACACTCTAAGGCCCCGTTCACACGGCTTATTGCCGACGGATTTGTGCGCCGAAATGAGCACACAAATCCGCCGTGAATACGGGCCGGGGGCGGGGCCGGAGCGCGGCGGGGGCGCCGCTCCCGGCCCCATAGACAATGCATTGTTTACGGCGCGTCCGCGCCGTAAATAATGTGCATGTCACTTTTTTCCCCCCGCGGCGGATTTTGCCGAGCGGGGGGAGCGACGGATTCCACTGTTCTCAATGAAAGCAGTGGATTACCGTAATGACTCCGACGATTGGCGCCGTATTGAAGCGCAAATCCGGCGCGGAATACGGCGCCAATCCGTCGGCAAATAAGCCGTGTGAACGGGGCCTAAGGGCGCATCCACACGGCAGTGGACAAACCGTCCGAAAACCCGTGCCGTGGGGACATGCCCTAAGAATCACATAATAAATAAAGATTTTTGTATCAGTAGCCGCTATGGCACGGCTGGAATGGGGCACTCAGTTTTTGTACTTCTAAATGGTAACTCTACCTGGTTATGCTGTGACATATTACCTAATCCACATGTGTTAAATTCAAGACCTGCGGCACATCTGACCCACCACATGGTTTTATCAGGGTATGTTCACACGGCATAATTGCGGGACGTAGTTACACCCCGCAATTACACCGTGAATTCGGGAGCTCGCACCGACTCCCGCGGGGCAGGGGGGCTGGCAGCCTGCCGGCCCCATAGATATTCATTACTAGCGGCGCATATTCACTGCTAGTAATTGACATGTCACTTATCTCCCCCCGCGGCATATTGCACGAGCGGGGAGAGGAGGTGTAATCCATAGTTCTCTTTGAGGACTGTGGATTACCGTAATGACTGGGACGTATCTCTCCCCGTATTGAGCGCAGTACGCCGCAAATTACGGGCCGAAATACGTCCCAATTTAAGCCATGTGAACATAGCCGTAGACACAATGAGCAGAAGTGAACAAGTCCAGCATAGATGGAGCAGCTCTCTACTTTTCCCAGAGGAACCAGCTAGCGATCGGCAGAGACTGCGGCTGCAGCATTGTGAATGGATGCCATCTTTGATTCAGAGTTTTGGCACACACCTCCCTACCGCTCTCTACAGTAACTCACAGGTAGTGACACAGCCCTACCCAGACACCCTTGCCACCCGTCACTGCCCGTCGAGGGCAACCATATTGTTGGTAAAGTTTGACACCCTCTACCTATTCTGATCTTGCTGCTTTACTAGTCCTCCAGGTCATTAGTTGTCTGTGAAGTTAGCTGAGTAGTTTTAGTTCCCTTATTGCCATATTATATCTGCATACAAAGCTATACAAGCCCCTCAGTGCTCTGGGAAAGCTGGGTGACACTCCAGCTGTCATCCTGGCCAATCCTCCAGCTTTTCTAAACACTGACACAGGAAAATACTTAAATTGAAGATTGGAGCAGGTGTTTTTTGTTTGCTCTAGGACTATTTTTTTGTAAATTTTTACGGGAAGGGCTGACGCTGCGCACACCTGATCTCATGTCATCCGGTTATTTTCCTTGACTTACCTCTGGGTAACCTTGGCGTTCTTGAGCCAAAAGGGAAAAAAAGGCTTCACAGGAGAAGGTTAAAGAAATAAGTCTTTTCCTAGTGGAAATACATGAAATTCCTCATCAAAAACCATGAGAAACTAATCTTCAGTTTTATCGTATTTTCCTAGCAGATTCGATGTGGCCTTTCATGTTATTCCAAGACAGGGAAGGAAGCTTGTCTGCTGCGGTAGAAGTGGAGCAGGACATGAAAACAGCTTGTTTCACTATAAGATCTGCGCCGTGATTGTCTTGTCAGTACAGTCACCATTTAGAGAAGCGCTTTAAAGGGATATTTCGGCTGCAGCAGATAATGCAGATGCAAAAGTTACACAATTTTCCACTTCACTCTTTGGATCAGTTACTAGTGGTTTAAAAAAAACAAAACTGTGCTTGCTGTTATTGAATGGAAACCTTACACAGGGTAAGAATCTGTAATGTCTGACCTGGTCACATGGTCCTGGTTCAGATGATATTATAAGACACAGCGCTCTACACGCCGCTGCTCAGCTTGTTATTAGATGCCACTCTGTACACAACGGTGCTCAGCTTATTATAAGATGCTGCTCTGTACACGCCGGTGCTCAGCTTATTATAAGATGCTGCTCTGTACACGCCGGTGCTCAGCTTATTATAAGATGCTGCTCTGTACACGCCGGTGCTCAGCTTATTATAAGATGCTGCTCTGTACACACCGGTGCTCAGCTTATTATAAGATGCTGCTCTGTACACGCCGGTGCTCAGCTTATTATAAGATGCTGCTCTGTACACACTGGTGCTCAGCTTATTATAAGACACTGCTCTGTACACACCGGTGCTCAGCTTATTATAAGATGCTGCTCTGTACACAACGGTGCCCAGCTTATTATAAGATGCTGCTCTGTACACACCGGTGCTCAGCTTATTATAAGATGCTGCTCTGTACACACCGGTGCTCAGCTTATTATAAGACGCTGCTCTGTACACACCGGTGCTCAGCTTATTATAAGACGCTGCTCTGTACACACCGGTGCTCAGCTTATTATAAGATGCTGCTCTGTACACACCGGTACACAGCTTATTATAAGACGCTGCTCTGTACACACCGGTGCTCAGTTTATTATAAGATGCTGCTCTGTACACACCGGTGCTCAGCTTATTATAAGATGCTGCTCTGTACACACCGGTGCTCAGCTTATTATGATGCTGCTCTGTACACACCAGTACACAGCTTATTTTATGATAATGCTCTGTACACACCGGTGCCAGCTTATTAAAAGATGCTGCTCTGTACACACCGGTGCTCAACTTATTTTAAGATGCTGCTCTGTACACACCGGTGCTCAGCTTATTATAAAATGCTGCTCTGTACACGCCGGTGCTCAGCTTATTATATGATGCTGCTCTGTACACACCGGTGCTCAGCTTATTATAAGGCGCCGCTCTGTACACACCGGTGCTCAGCTTATTATAAAATGCTGCTCTGTACACACCGGTGCTCAGCTTATTATAGGGTTCTGCTCTGTACACACCGGTGCTCAGCTTATTATAAAATGCTGCTTTGTACACATCGGTTCACAGCTTATTATAAGACGCTGCTCTGTACACACCAGTGCTCAGCTTATTACAAGATGCTGCTCTGTACACACCGGTGCTCAGCTTATTAAAAAGATGCGCTCTATACCCACCGGTGCTCAGCTTTGTATAAGACGCTACTCTGTACACCGGTGCTCAGTTATTAAAGATGCTGCTCTGTACACACGGTGCCAGCTTATTATAAGAGCGCTTGTAACAGGGGTGCTGCTTATTAAAAGCTGCTCTGTACAACGGTGCCAGCTTATTCAAATGCTGCCTGTACACACGGTGCCAGCTTATTAAAAATGCGCCTGTACACAGGTGCCCAGTTTTTTAAAAAGGCTCTGAACACACCGGTGCAGCTTTTATAAATGCTGCCTGTACCCCCGGTTGCCAGTTTTTATAAGAACGCTCTGTACACACCGGTGCACAGCTTGGTATAAGAAACTGCTCTGTACACACCGGTGCCCACTTTTATAAGACATGCTGCTCGTATCACGGTCCCTCAGTTTTTATAAGACACTGCTCTGTAACACCGGTGCCAGCTTTTTAAATAAGACTGCTCTGTACACACCGGTGCTCAGCTTATTATAAGATCATGCTCTGTACCACCGGTGCCCAGCTTTTATAAGAGCTGCTCTGTACACAAGGGTGCTCAGCTTATTATAAGAGCTGCTCTGTACCACCGGTGCCCGCTTATTAAAGATGCTGCTCTGTACAAAACGGTGCTCACTTATTATAAGATGCTGCTCTGTACACACGGTTTGCCAGCTTTTTACAAATGCTGCTCTGTACACACGGTGCCAGCTATTATAAATGCTGCTCTGTACCACCGGTGCCCAGTTTTATAAGATGCTGCTCTTTTACACACCTTTGCCAGCTTTAAATAAGATGCTGCTCTGTACACACCGGTGCCCAGCTTGTTATAAGACACTGCTCTGTATACACTGGTGCTCAGCGTATTATAAGACACTGCTCTGTACACACCGGTGCTCAGCTTATTATAAGGCTGCTCTGTAACACGGTGCCAGCTTATTATAAAAAACTGCTCTGTACAAAACGGTGCTCAGCTTATTATAAAAATGCTGTCTGTAACAACGGTGCCAGTTTAAATTATAAAAACCTGCTCTGTACACAACGGTGCTCAGCTTATTATAAGACACTGCTCTGTACACACCGGTGCACAGCTTATTATAAGATGCTGCTCTGTACACACCGGTGCTCAGCTTGTTATAAGACGCTGCTCTCTATTCACTGTTGTCTACTCTGGGGCACATTTATTATTGTATTTGTGCCATAAATCTTGTGCAGGTTGCATCAAAATACTAGTGTACATGCTTTACACCATATTTTTTATGTGCGTTAGATTATTTCTAGATGTTTTGGTGACTTTTCTTGCAAAAGGGCATGGTCCCGGTATAATGTGTGTGGCTGTATGAGAAGATGCATGGTGTACAGTGTGAAATCATGTACCAAAAACTGTGCCAAAATTACTGGTGTAAACTAAGCCATCTAATAGGAGGTGTAATCTTAGACTTGACAGTCTAAACCTACACCAGATTTATCAACCTTGTGACAAATGTGGCGCATTGTAAGACTGTATAGTCTTAGTTTACACTGCCTAAGTGTTAGACAGTATTGATAAATCTACACAAATGGCTTTTGAGCTATATAGTCTATAAATGTGCCAGATTTATTAACAATGTGAGACATGTGGCGCATTGTAGGACTGTCTAGTGTAACGTTACACTGTCTAAGAGTTAGACAGCATTGATAAATCTGTGCTAATGGCTCTTTTTGACTAAATAGGCTAAAAATGTGCCAGATTTATTAACATACATGTTGCGCATTGGAAGACTGTGTATTCTAAGTTTACATTGTCTTAAATGTTAGACAGTATTGATAAATTTGCCCCAAAGTGATTTCTTTGCTCATCATTTCCATCTTCTCTGCTCTCTAACAGATACTAGGAACATTTTTCTCAACATCTAGAGTCTTAAAGGGGCTGTCTCGTTACAAATATTAGCTTTCAACATGTTGGGAAAACTAAATAAAGACGTTTTCCAAATATATTGCATTGTTTTTTGTTTTTTTTTTTGTTAAGGAGCTACAAGTGATTTTATCACCTTCTGTGCTATCTCTGGTTCCCCAAGTGACCAACCTGTTTATTTGCTCTCCCCCTGCTGTTTGTTCTATCTGATAGCATGGAGTGAAGTCATCCCACAGGTCCAGGCAGTGTGGGAGCTTGCGTGTTATCTGATCTTTCAGACAAGACTGTAATTACTGCTGTTTACTCAGTAGCTTTTCTGGTCCTGCAGCATGAGATTTATCTAATTAGCAGAAGTCTGAATACATGGAGCTCATATGCTAATTACAGACAGCTTGACCAGGAAGTGACAGAGCAAAGCAGTATTATTACATTCATGCATCCTATTAAACTTTGAGATGAGACAACCCCTTTAAAACTTGTTTTGCCATTATACTTCTCGCAGCTGAGATTTTGCTTCAGTCACATGGGGTGACATGTATGTACGAGGCTGTACCAGTTATCTGGTGTCTTTTCAGGCCAAAAACTATCGCGGCCCTGTGTGCTCGATGTGTGAGCAGGCGCACTTCATAATTAGGCGCATTATAAAGCGCCTGCGGCACTTTGTAATGTTCCTAAGATGTGGGGGGCAATCTGGAGGCGTGTTGCACCATATGATTCTACACATTTATGACAGGAGGACGGCAAAACTAGGTGCATTGCTGCTGAAACAGCAGGATCAAGTTAAAAGTGGTTTACCTGAGCCAGAGGCTTTGTATCTAGACCCGCAGTAGAACAGGTTCATAGACTCGGGTCCATTCTACGCTACTAATGCGCGCCCAAAAAAAAATGGTGCCTGAGTGCCAAAAATCATACATGGTGTCTGAAAAGTAATCTGTCTGAACAGTTTGCTTTTCAGGCTGATTGACTGAAGCAAACAGTGAGCATATCAGGGTATGCGCACATGAGAAATACTATGTGATTTCTGGCACAAACCGAGACATGTCCTTTCAGATTGTGTTGTGTTTTCCTTTTTTTTTTTTTTTTTTAAATTGATGTGGCTTTTGTCGCTGGTTGAATAATGGACAACCCAACCCCATTTAATTGAACTATTCTGCCCTCTAGATCCTGAGCTGGGAATGATTGACATGTCACTTTTTAATACACGGTGGATTTATAATCCATGTCAGTTTCACAGTGTGAACTGTGGCACACATTTCCACTGGAAACAATGGTTTTCGTAATAACCACCGTTTTCGTTCATCTGCCAATAGTGAAATTGCTTTAGCACACACGTGTGAGTAACGCCTTTTGATCTCGGCCTAAAGGTTGTCAAACTTTTCGTCATACAGTGTTTAAAGATGCCTTGTCAGCTACTTTATGCTACCGGAACAACAGGCATGCAGATTATCTGCCAAAATACAAAATCTGGTTAGCACACCCGTTTTGAAGATTAAGCGTATAGGTGCACACCGTTGTGGCAGCAAAAGCTATACAAACACAGTACAATATCAGTAGCGCTCTAGAAACACTAAAAAAAACTGTCAAAGAGGACATGAGAATTTTTGGAACAGCATTTCTGATAATATGAAATATGAAAAAATTTGAGGTTCTTAGTGTACATTTTTGATCGAAACTGTAAATGCCCACCTACCGCGGAAAGGTGACCCCAATTAGCATATAGCGTAAACCCCTAGAGAGATGGCATATAGCGTAGGTTCCCACCTGAATTGGGGTCACTTGCCATGGTAGGTGGGCATTTACAGTTTCGATCAAAAATGTACACTAAGAACCTCAAATTTTTTCATATTTCATATTATCAGAAATGCTGTTCCAAAAATTCTTATGTCCTCTTTGACTGTTTTTAGTGTTTCTAGAGCGCTACTGATATTGTATGCGGTTTCTTCTTGCCACTCAGCTTAAAGGTGTTTTCCGGGACTTTTAAAATCCTTCCTTTTACCTCCCATTGTTTTTAAATATAAAATGAACCCATACTTCCCTCTCCCACAACACCGTTCCATCGTTCCGAGAGCTCCAGTGTTCACCTGGTCCCTCACTGATGATGTCACATTCATAGATCACATAATGCTGCAGCCAATCACTGACCTTTGTGGTCACATGATGTACATGCCGGCAGGTGACTGCTGAGGCCAAAGATTGATTCCAGCATAATGTGATCCATGAACGTGATGCCATCAGTGAGGGACCAGGGGGAACACTTGACCTCTGGCTGCACTGGGACTGTGGTCATGGGGGATTTCAGTATCGGTTAATTTTCTGTTCTACCCTGTTTCCACGAAATACGGCACCCCCCCCCCCCTCCACCCCCTGAAAATAAGACATAGTGCACTTTTTTTTAATGCAATTCAGAGTTTGGCTGCTTCTGCTGATGTTTGTGATGAAATCTCTACAGTATATTAATACATGTGGATTTTTTGTTCAACTGTAAATGTGAATTATTGTTAATGGAAAAATAAGGAATCCCCTAAAAATAAGTCTTAGCTCGTCTTTAGGAGCAAAAATTAATATAAGACACTCTCTTATTTTTTGGTAAACAGGGTAGCACAGAAACGTCTTGGAAAACTCCTTTACCTGACAGTTTTCTGCCATGTTTGCGTATAGGGAGAGCCGAGAGGGCAGGGAAAAATCACACAATGGATTCATCTCTCTTGGCCCGCGCCAGTTTTTCCCTGTAACTAACCTAAGCAGGTGTTTTACCCTCAAACACTTGTAGCATTTCAGGCAAAAACCCACTCAGTTGGCACCAGGTAACCTGCAGATATGTCATGTTGATTGGAATACAGCATAAAAAATACCCTAATATTCAGATTTATTGCACATTACCAAAATGATGTATTCAGCACTGCTACATCTGTATTGTGGTGCGATGGGCCTGTGCAGCAGCTCTGTGTGCACTTCACAATAACTACCAATAGCACTGTATCCCTGAGCCGTGTGCATCCCCTGTCCATGGTACTGACTGGAAGCACAGGACATGCCAGAGCAATTATGCCCTGGTACCAGGTCTTTGCAGCTCCATAGAGAAAGCGCATCACCTCATAGACAGAATGTGGAAACCAGATGACCATCTACCGTCTGCTCTGGAAACAATGCAGCTACTAAAATGGATGAAGGCGCTGTGAGGATAAAACAATTGGAAATGTGTAATTACGACCTGGTTGAGAGTTACTTTATTTTCCATTTTAAAGGCATTGAAATAATAAATACATGGGTTGGACATAGCATTTAAAGGGGTGTTCCCACCACAGACATTGACAGCATATTGATAGGTATTAAGTCTGATAGGTACAGATCCAACCTCTTGGACCCGCACCTGTCTCAGGAATAGACCCCTGAAAGTCTTGGCTCAAGGTGGCAAGCGAAACTCTCCATTTTCTTCTATGTGAGTTCTGAGTACAACCGAACACACCGCTCACCTGTACCATAGAACAGAATGGAGAGTCGTGTGCAAGTGTGACCAGCTTTCTTTTCTAGGTCAAGACCCAGAAGTCCCATAGAACAGAATGGAGAGTTGTGTGCAAGTGTCACCAGCTCTTTTCTGGATCAAGACCCAGAAATCCCATAGAACAGAATGGAGAGTCGTGTGCAAGTGTCACCAGCTCTCTTTTCTGGGTCAAGACTTTCGGTGGCCGTTCTTGAGATAGGTGGTGGTCCCAGAGTTGAGATCCGCACCTATCAGATATTGATGACATATCTTAATGATATACCCTCAAAGTGTATGGTGAGGGAACACCTTTAAATAGTGGAGGTAGTCAGGCAATGGCAACAAGAATGTGCCGCTTTGTATAATTACAAGCTGCTATTTGATTGCCCTACAAGGAGTTGTCCAGTGAGGGTTATTATACCTTCTCACGCACAAAGCAGTGGCCATTAAACTCATCAAATTCATTGGCTGACTTTTACCTACTATATAATAGGCATCAGGTCAAACACATAGGACGACGTGTCCGAAAATTGCCGTCGCCGCGGCAGTTTTTAGGGGAATCAAATCTGTGTGAAGTGCGCCTGAAAGAACGATCCTCTTAAAAATCTGGCGTCTGGTATACCTTGCACAGTAGACTTAAAGGGGTTGTCTCATCTCAAAGTTTCATAGGATGCATGAGTTAAATAATGCTGCTTTGCTCTGTCATTTCCTGGTCAAGCTGTCTGTCATTAGCATATGAGCTTTATTCAGACTTCTCTGTTTATTAGTCTAGATTAAATAAATTAACTTCTCTGAGATCCAGAGAAGCTGCTGAGCTAATGTTAACAGTAGAGTATTTAGTCTTTTGTCTGAAAGATCAGATAACAAACAAGCTCTCACTGTCCAGAGTTCTGTGTGCTGTGACCTGTGTGATGACGTCACTCCCTGCTATGAGATAGAACAAACAGCAGGGGAGAAGAAGTACACAGGTCGGTCACTTGGGAACCAGAGAGGGCTCAGAAGGTGATAAAATCATTTGTAGCTCCTTAACAAAAAAAAATGAACAACGCAATATATTTGGAAAACGTCTTCATTTAGTGTTCCCTAGATTTTGAAAGCTATTCTTTGTAGTGAGACAACCCCTTTAATGCATCTTAAAAAGCAAATTGCGGCGCATAGTGTATCATCACTAGTGTATGTAATGCGCCTAAAATGGCGCATTGCATTATGGAGGAGCACAGCGTATCATTGCTACTATCATTGACAGTACAATGCGTTATGCCCAGCGTATAATGCGACTAGCTTTGGTGTACGACAGTTCATTTACATAGAGAATGTGGCGTCAAGAATATTTTTGGCGCAAAATAGACTCATAAAAGGCTCAGGCGTTTTGGAACATGTTGCCCATAGTGTGTAACTGTGTTCTACCACTTGAGGACGCTGCAATAGACCCATTGTACAGGAAATCTCAGCCATTTCTTCAGCTCCTGGAGAGCTGTTGTCCTTATTTCTCTTTCCTAGCACTTCTGGTTTACCCAGCGATGTCCTTTATGGAGGAGCCAGTACATAAAAGGAGTTTCTGGTTCTCTGGAAATAGAGCGTCTATATTCTGCAACTAATATCATTTAATTTTTTTGTAGTTTGCTGTAATTGAATAGACACATTGGTTAGAAAACCAGATGTGATCAGGACATGTAGGACAAGAGCTGTGCTACATTGTAACCATCCATGCACCTCAGTAGGTCCCCGGGACTAGAGGTAAACAGGACTTTTCATTTTCTGCGACAACAGGCAGGTCCCCAAATCATGTTCTTAAAAAGCTGACTTATTCGAAAGTATTGCTCCTTCCAAGTTCATACATTTTGGAAAATAAAAAAAAAAGTGCCTATTGGTGAAAGGTTGTAAAATCTAATGGCAAACAGATTACATAGTTAGCAATAGACTAAGCACAATTAAGCATCACATTCCTGCGTCCGCTATAAATAACCTCCAGTTTCCTATTCGTGTCTGTGAATTTCATTAAAGGAGGCTACAGAGAGCAGACTCCATCACTCAATCAGGAACTTTGTTCAGCTTGGGGGGTGCAGAGCTTATAGGCTCCCGAGTCCTCAAACCATCGCCTCCCTCCTTTCTCACAGCCATGTGCGTTCTGCACCGAGTGCAAATCTCCAACAGATGACTGTGGAATTCACCTGCTGAAAAAAAAAGGACAGCGGACTACGCACGCCATCCTGGTGGAATTAACGTGTTCATGGCTGCTGGGGAACCAGAGGGATAGAACCACAACTTCACTTCACATATGATGGGCTTTTGTTGTTGGTACAGGACTGCAAATAAATGTGCAATTTAAGGCCTCATTCACATCTCGTATTCTGCCCCTATTTGTATTGTCCATAAAAATGTATGATGGTGGATACTGCTGCGATATGCTGTATGGGGTACCGTCAAATTTTACGACAGTGGATACCGCTATGGGATGGTTCGTGGGATACTGTGAAAATGTATGACAGTGGATACCGCCACGGGAGGGTTCGTGGGATACTGTAAAAATGTATGACAGTGGATACCGCGACGGGATGGTTCGTGGGATACTGTAAGAATGTATGACAGTGGATACCGCCACGGGAGGGTTCGTGGGATACTGTAATAATGTATGACAGTGGATACCGCTATGGGATGGTTCGTGGGGTACTGTAAGAATGTATGACAGTGGATACCGCCACGGGAGGGTTCGTGGGATACTGTAAGAATGTATGACAGTGGATAACGCTATGTGATGCTTCGTAGGATACTGTAAGAATGTATGACAGTGGATACCGCCACGGGAGGGTTCGTAGGATACTGTAAGAATGTATGACAGTGGATAACGCTATGTGATGCTTCGTAGGATACTGTAAGAATGTATGACAGTGGATAACGCTATGGGATGGTTCGTGGGATACTGTAAGAATGTATGACAGTGGATACCGCTATGGGATGGTTCGTGGGATACTGTAAGAATGTATGACAGTGGATACCACTATGGGATGGTTCGTGGGATACTGTAAGAATGTATGACAGTGGATAACGCTATGGGATGGTTCGTGGGATACTGTAATAATATATGACAGTGGATACCGCCACGGGAGGGTTCGTGGGATACTGTAAGAATGTATGACAGTGGATACCGCTATGGGAGGGTTCGTGGGGTACTGTAAGAATGTATGACAGTGGATACCGCCACGGGAGGGTTCGTGGGATACTGTAAGAATGTATGACAGTGGATAACGCTATGGGATGGTTCGTGGGATACTGTAAGAATGTATGACAGTGGATACCGCTATGGGATGGTTCGTGGGATACTGTAAGAATGTATGACAGTGGATACCGCCACGGGAGGATTCGTGGGATACTGTAATAATATATGACAGTGGATAACGCTATGGGATGGTTCGTGGGATACTGTAAGAATGTATGACAGTGGATACCGCTATGGGATGGTTCGTGGGATACTGTAAGAATGTATGACAGTGGATACCGCTATGGGATGGTTCGTGGGATACTGTAAGAATGTATGACAGTGGATACCGCTATGGGATGGTTCGTGGGATACTGTAAAAATGTATGACAGTGGATACCGCCACGGGAGGGTTCGTGGGATACTGTAAGAATGTATGACAGTGGATACCGCTATGGGATGGTTCGTGGGATACTGTAATAATATATGACAGTGGATACCGCTATGGGATGGTTCGTGGGATACTGTAATAATATATGACAGTGGATAACGCTATGGGATGGTTCGTGGGATACTGTAAGAATGTATGACAGTGGGATAACCGCTATGGGGGGTTCGTGGGATACTGTAATAATGTATGACAGTGGATACCGCCACGGGAGGGTTCGTGGGATACTGTAATAATGTAGGACTGTGGTTCCCGCTATGGGTTGGTTCGGGGTATACTGTAATAATATCTGACAGTGGATAACGCTATGGGATGGTTCGTGGGATACTGTAAGAATGTATGACAGTGGATACCGCTATGGGATGTTTGGGATACTGTAAGAATGTATGACATGGATACCGCTATGGGTTGTGTCGTTGGTTTCTGTAAGAATGTATGACAGTGGATACCGCTATGGGATGGTTCGTGGGATACTGTAAAAATGTATGACAGTGGAGACCGCCACGGGAGGGTACGTGGGATACTGTAATAATGTATGACAGTGGATACCGCTATGGGAGGGTTCGTGGGATACTGTAAGAATGTATGACAGTGGATACCGCTATGGGATGGTTCGTGGGATACTGTAAAAATGTTATGACAGTGGATACCGCCACGGGAGGGTTCGTGGGATACTGTATAATGTATGACAGTGGAGACCGCTATGGGATGGTTCGTGGGATACTGTAAGAATGTATGACAGTGGATACCGCTATGGGATGGTTCGTGGGATACTGTAAGAATGTATGACAGTGGATACCGCTATGGGATGGTTCGTGGGATACTGTAAGAATGTATGACAGTGGATACCGCCACGGGAGGGTTCGTGGGATACTGTAAGAATGTATGACAGTGGATACCGCTATGGATGGTTCGTGGATACTGTAAGAATGTATGACAGTGGATACCGCTATGGGATGGTTCGTGGGATACTGTAATAATATATGACAGTGGATAACGCTATGGGATGGTTCGTGGGATACTGTAAGAATGTATGACAGTGGAGACCACTATGGGATGGTTCGTGGGGTACTGTAAGAATGTATGACAGTGGATAACGCTATGGGATGGTTCGTGGGATACTGTAAGAATGTATGACAGTGGATACCGCTATGGGATGGTTCGTGGGATACTGTAAAAATGTATGACAGTGGATAACGCTATGGGATGGTTCGTGGGATACTGTAAGAATGTATGACAGTGGATACCGCTACGGGAGGGTTCGTGGGATACTGTAAGAATGTATGACAGTGGATACCGCTATGGGACGGTTCGTGGGATACTGTAAGAATGTATGACAGTGGATACCGCTATGGGATGGTTCGTGGGATACTGTAAGAATGTATGACAGTGGATACCGCCACGGGAGGATTCGTGGGATACTGTAAGAATGTATGACAGTGGATACCGCGATGGGATGGTTCGTAGGATACTGTAAGAATGTATGACAGTGGATACCGCGAAGGGAGGGTTCGTGGGATACTGTAAGAATGTATGACAGTGGATACCGCTATGGGATGGTTCGTGGGATACTGTAAGAATGTATGACAGTGGATACCGCTATGGGATGGTTCGTAGGATACTGTAAAATTTTATGATGGTGGATACCGCTATGGCAGGGGTGTCAAACTAATTTTCACCGGGGGCCATATCAGCCTCATGATGTACCTTAAAGGGCCGACATAATTTTAAAATTGTATAAATGGAACATCTCCTTAACAGTTAAACCACCTATTAAGAAGTACCCTGTTTCCCCGAAAATAAGACATCCCCTGAAAATAAGACCTAGTGCATTTTTTTATGCAGTTCAGAGTTTGGCTGCTTCTGCGGATGTTTGTGATGAAATCACTACAATATATTAATACAGGTTGATGTTTTGTTCAACAATAAATGTGAATTCTTGTTCATGGAAAATAAGACATCACCAGAAAATAATACCCAGCGCGTCTTTAGGAGCAAAAATGTCTTATTTTCGGGGAAACAGGGTAGTTACAATTGTATAGTATTCCTGTTATATTTAGCCCTTTTATGGATGTGGCGATACCAGTTATGTGTAACTTTTTTTTTTTTTTTTTTAATTCCAAAAGGCAGTGATCATTGGGGATGCAGCAAATCATGTCAATGAGAAAAAAAAACAAACATTAGCATTTCTGGTCAGTGTTTTACACCACACGGGAGACATTTCTGTTACTAGGAGGCCATTGACATATCATTAAAGGGGTTTTGCCACGATCTCATTTCATACCTCCTGTATCCAGCTCTTCAGCTCTGTGCGCTCAGAAGGGGGCGTGTGTGATTTGTTTGAATTACATATCATGTGACCCAGCAGGATGACATCACCAGGCCTTTCCTCTCTCTAGTCAAAGAAAGGTCTTTTTATTTACAGAGGTACGAGTAGCTACACTGTAGCCTAGAGGTAATGCTTTTTACCTCCCGACACAAGGGTCCTGGGTTCAAATACCTGAAGGAACCAAACCCGTGGATTTTTTTTTCTTTATCAATACACTATAGCTCATTGAGGTTTCTTTATTAATTTATTTGCACTGTTTGACTAATTACTAAGGACCTCAGAGGATGGGAGTAGAGTGACAGCACCTGGGGGTTGAACACTCAGTAGCTGCCTGAGAGGAGAAGTGATGTCTGAGCATGTCTGACCAGGACTGAGGAGCTCTCAGCCCTGGTCGTATCCCCTGGAGACGAGCTGTAAACAATGGATCACTAAAAGGGCAGCTAAAGCAAAAACGGTGCAGACTTTTTAATAAGGATGAATGGTGAAAATGTTTATTATTTAATTTGCAAGCTTCCCACGTCAATTTTACTTCGTGGCAAAACCCCTTTAATAACTACATCCTTGGTAACCACTGAGATACTGTGAAAAACCGCACCCCAACATATATCATGGTGTAGCAATAAAGAATAATAGCACAAATGTAGTCCAATAAGACTTTATTTGCGCTATTTTTCTCCATCCTCCATATTTTCCACCATGATATATGTTGGGGTGCGGTTTTTCGCAGTATTTCAGTGGTTACCAGGGGCATAGTCATTAATGATATGTCAGTGGCCTCCCAGTAACAGAAAAGTCTCCCATGTGGTATAAAGCAGTGACCAGAAATGCTCATATTTTTCTATTATTAGGGCATAGCATTCATGGAATATAAAAAAGCAAATGTGACTTGTCTTGCAGACAGACTGCATCCAGGGGATCACAAAGATCCAAGGGGCATCAATAAAGGTGTTCCTTTATTAAAGCTTGAAACAGGCTCCGTGTGTTTTGGAGTCGAAACATTGCAATTTTTGTACTTGGATTCAGCTTTTAATAAAGGAACACCTATGCTGACGCCCCTTGGATCTTTGTGATAGCTTGTTAGTGGGAGATGGGCCTCTCCTGCATTGGCGATCTGCTGCATCTTTTGGTGTTTTGAGAAACAGATATGTAGTGACCATCAGTGCTGCCCAACCTACAATTTTTTTCTGCATCCAGGGGATAGCACTTGAGTCCTTGATGCAAACTGGCTGATACCTGCGAGAACTAGCATATCTAATAAGTGCCCAATTAATGAAAAATCAGCGGTGCTGACCACGGTGAGGCTCTCGGGAGGTATGTTGCGCGCTTTCTTGCTCTGTAGAAGGGGCGAATGTAGGCGGGCGATAGCAGCCACTAAATACGGCTGCTGCTTAGTATCCTGAGCGCTGCAGCAGTCATTTTGGCTTGGCTCAGAAAAAATGTGGCGGGCCGGATAACACAGGGTGGCGGGCCACATTCGGCCTGCTGCAGGCCTTGTGTTTGACACCCATGCGCTATGGCAGTGTTCCCCAACTCCAGTCCTCAAGACCCACCAACAGGTCATGTTTTCAGGATCTCCCAGCATTGACAATAATTATATTGCCTGTGCAATGCTAAGGAAAACCAGAAAACATGACCTGTTGCTGGGCCTTGAGGACTGGAGTTGGGGACCTCTGCGCTATGGTATAGTTCGTGGAATACTGTAAAAATTTAAGATGGTGGATACTGCTGCAGTATGCTGTGTGGGATACCATAAAAATTTTATGGCAGTTTATAGTGCTACGGGATGGTTTGTGGGATACTGTAAAAATGTATCCCATCGAATACCACGCTGGGGCTGTAGACTTTCATAGGGCAAACATAGTTGCTCTATTTACCAAAAGTATACAATTTCAGGCACAAAATCGTGGTATACTGTCCAATTCAGAAGCCGTATATGTTTGCTTAATAGGGTACATTTCCAATCAGGTCTATATTTGCCATATAGTAGTCTATGGCCAGCATTGCGACCCCACAATGGTATTCATTGGGTCCAATTTTTGTGGTATGCCGACAGATAGCACAAATGGGGCCGAAAGCTAAGGGCCACATGTATGAACCTGTTTAGGTCTAAAACTCACTTTTTTTGCCTATAGGTTACTATGGGCAAAAAAAGTGAGTTTTAGACCTAAACAGGTTCATACATGTGGCCCTAAATGTGAATGTGGCCTTAGAAAATAAACACAAGTAACAAATTGTCTAAAATCTGCATATTGGTTAGTTGGGGAAAAAAAGCAGATAAAAAACCTATTTACATTAAAATGGTCGTGGCTGTGTCACTTTGGGAGCGTGGGCTTAGAGTGCCCATGATTTGGGGTACAGTCATTATAATGTATCTTATATATCAGCATTGTCTTGGGCAGTCTTCCTCCATCATCATTACAGGTAAATACTATATAATCTGCGAGGACTGGCCAGTAATCCAGAACATTGAGTTATGTGCACCGATTAATTCAAGTGATCTGTCAACTTACACTGCTGCCCTAGTCACCAAGAATCCGTGATAAATGTGGTGGGCCTTGCTGTGGCACATTATATAGGGCTGGCAATTTGTATGCTTAGAAGGTATAGCTGGCTGGCATATGCACCTCTACCCTTCCATGGCTCCTGAGTAACAATCACCCATTTTGTGGCCCAGTGCTTCGAGGCACCGTTTCTTCTGATGTCCAACCCTTCTTTTCTTCCCATGGCTGTGAAGCCAGACATTCAGTATTTCATCCGGCCTTTGCCTGTTAAGCTCGTTATTGAAGTTACGGCATCCTACCAATTTCATGTTTGCAGGGTTAGTCTGCAACCTTCATTGTGAAGGGGCCATTTTGATTTTGCCGCAAAGCCCTTTCACCTTACTGGACTTTCTGGCAAATGAGGATTCCTATGCAGGGATTCATGATCTACAGCAGGGGTCTCAAACTGTGGCCTTCCAGCTGTTGGGAAACTACAACTCCCATCATGCCCACTGTTACAGATAATATAAATGCATGATGGGAGTTGTAGTTTCCCAACAGCTGGAGGGCTGCAATTTGAGACCCCTGATCTATAGTATTCACAAGATATTCTAGAAATGGCACAACGGTGCAAGTCCCATCTCTGTGCATCTACTAAGAACGCTAAAGAAGTAAATGACAGTCACTGGGCCCCTGTTCTTCCAATAACTGTGACCCAAGGGGTGGATATGCCATACATGCTTAAAATAGGAGAATTCTAATTATCTTAATTTACTATGTAAGAAGTAGAACAGAGAAATTTAACCCCCTGCCTGCTAACTACGTATTAGGAAACCACACGCTATTCATTTTCCTCGTGAAGCTGAGAAAATAACCTACATGGCTTACTCCTATAAATCACCCCAAAAAAGATTAATAAAACGGAAATTAAGTGAGAGCGCAGGGCAGCTTTCTAAGAACGGAATCCAAGACACTTAAGGTGTCAAGATACAGAAAGCAAAGGACAAATTGGAAAAAAAGGACTCCAGCGGAAACCTGAGACGAGAGCAGATCCTCACACAAGGGTCCCAGTAACGCCAGATCTGATGAAGAAGGTAGATTTCATTTCCTTAGGCTTAGTATCGAAGAAAGGTCTGTCACTCACCACCAGCCTCCCTTTACCAGATGCACAAGGTTCCCGAAATTCAGCACAATATAGGTTTACTTCATAAGAAAGACAAACTGCTTCATGTCTGTCAGCAGCTTTCCAGTGGTGGTTTCACTTCTAGAGACTAGCAATAAACAGGCGAGGCACTGTCAGTACCATGGTGACACGGCTGAGAAACACTGCACCAAAATACAACTTTGCATCCTACATATGGGAGAAAAAGACTGCCGGGTGGAGGTCACGCAGAAGAAGTGGATGTAGGTGCTGTTTTGCAAACTATTTGTGGGGTCGCATACGGCTTTAAAGAAGGCAACATCCAAGGCTTTATTTACTTATATGAAGAATTCAATGATTACATAAAACTACAAGAAGATAGTGTGATATTGTATATACTTTTGCATAATATAGATTATAAAGACAAGGCACGCATAATATTGGTTACAAAGGCAAAGCACACATAATTTTGGTTACAAATACTTACATCACACCTATATATGGGTCAAAGCTTCATCAGGAATCTTATAGGCATCATCTATCGGCATCAGCTGGTAAACAGAGGCCAGCAAAGATAGAGAGATAATCCTGAGATCAACAGCGTGCATGGGTGCCCCCATATACAGGTCCAAGCTTCACCAGGCATCTTATCAGCATCATCTATCTGTAACATCAGCTGGGAGAAGGGGCCAGCGAAGATAGAGAGATCTACCTGGGATCCACACTGTGGCGGCGAGGCGTCCCTCTATAGGCCACAGGTCCAGCTACTTCTAACTTTGCAGCAAACTTTCTCAGCTTATATCTGTGTAGCCAAGTGTTACGCAAGCTGACAGATCAGTACCTTTCCAGTATACGGCCTCCCTCCTTAGAATGGCCGGTTCGTAAGAGGTTAACCCGGCACTGGAAAAACCCCATGATTTGATGCTGAACACCCCCGAGCCATGAACACCTGGGTTCCCATAATTACTCTCTAACCATAGTAGTATTATCTCAGTTACAGCGTTCCCAAAACAACGAGGCCCTGATAACAACCCTCTGTATCAATATGCACTGATTTTCAGTACACAGCTACAAGAAGTTAGGAAATTTACAGCTTAAGATCTATTATTCTTAAAGAGATACTGACAATATGGATTCCGGATAGTCAATAAATCTCTTAGCACTACAGGTGCCCAAGATATGCCATGACGCTAACCCAGTTAACTAATGCATTGCAATGACCTTTTTCCCATTTGGTAATAGGATTAACCAATGGTGGCCAGTTTATATGTGGATGACTTTACTGGTTTGGAGACTCATAGCCAAAGTGTAGGTTCTTACTCCCTGTAATCTGTTTGTCAGCTTTACATTTTCTCTTTTCATTAGATAGGTATCCCCAAGCTGATCAGGGGGTTCCTGACTGACTGAGCCCCCAATAACTAATTTGTAGTAGATTCTGGAAAAGAAATTCAATCCCCCCTTTGGGTTCCCCCACCAAAAGGGGGGAAATTCCCGTACGGTATGATGATCATTGAGTAACGCGCTTCATTCCTGCCCCCCCCAGTGAAAGAGCCTCTAATGGTTGTGTTATGTTTTGAAACAAAAGATTTTTTTGTTGGTAGGGTGGGTTAAAGGTTTAAAATCAAAACCCAATAAACCTGGGGAAAGGTTGAAATTTTTTTAAAAAACATCCGTCCCCAAGGGCAAATTATTATACTTTTGAATAAGTTACCTTTATGTGAAAATACAAAAAAAACCCCATAGGGTGTATCCCAATAGCCTTTTTTATGATGCTCCAAAAAAAAACAAAGGCCCAAAGTTCAAACGGCTAATTGCAGGGCTTACATTTAATGTCCCGAAACAAATGCCGGGGTTTGTTTGGGGGGAGGGGCTTTACTCCTGGGGGGAAAGGGGGGGAAGCCCGCCGGTCCCTTTTGGGGACTGTAATTACTCACGCGCATAAGGCCCGGTGAAAAAATGACATGTCACTTTCTCTCCCGTATTGTCCGCCGGGGAAAAGGGGGGGCGTAATCCAATAGTTCTCTATGAGAAATGGGGGATTCCCGAAAATGGCAAACGTCTTATTTGAGGCAGTAGGGCTGCAAAATACAGGGGCAAAAATGCCCCCCAACTCCCAATCATAGCCTAAAAAAGGAAAATGTGTTATCGTTTGCATCTAAAAAAAATTTCCGACTTTTAAAATTGAAACCCTTTTTCCCTTACACCTTTAAATTTCTACTCCAAAAATTAATACTTTATAAATATGAGTACCAATTAAAACATGAGATACGTGTAAAAAGTAAAGTTAAAAAATAATGACACCATATCGATATAAAACGTTTTAATTTTCCACTTTTCTTTTTTAAACGGAGCCTGCTATTCATCCCAACTTCAGACTCCCCATTCTGTTCTGGCTGGGGGACGTTATACAGCAGTGACGGGACTACTGTATCCGGGTTAAAAAGAACATTAGTGATAAAAGGGGTTTTAACAGCGGGCAAAACCCACTAAAAGATCTATAATAATTTAAAAGGTTTGGGCCCCGTAAAAAAACATAAATAAGCTACTGTGTTGCTGATAAGACACAGCAGGAAATGATGTCACCATCCAGACTACTGCTAGAGCCAAAAGAGGTGGTTGGTAACCTCCGGGAAAAGCTTGTGTACAAAACCCGAAGTTAAAAATTTGTTCAAAATCAAAACCCGAAAGCCAAAGTTTCAAAAACAGTAATGTATTTGTGATATTTCTTTTTTCCCTCTGCCCCGAATTTTGGTTGAAAAGTTTTTTTCACCCGAAAGGAAAAAATGTTTTTGGTATTTCAGTTGTTAAATTAAGCGAAAGGGCCCAGGGGGTTTAAACTCCGGGGTAGCAGGGATAGCAGTTGTAGGGGCCCCCAAACCCCGGCTTGGGGGGGCCCCCCGGCAGCTGCTACCCACCTCCTTTTCCCCCGGTGATTGCGCTCCTGGGCCCCCGGCATTTGGAAAAAAAAACATTTCACTGCGGCGGGTGAAAGAGCTGCGGGGCCCCGGTCTGTAAAAAAGAGGCGATCTTAATTGTATGCCGTCCGTGCGACGGTTTCAATTAAGATGTACGGGGAGCAGGGAGGGGGCTGTGCGCCCCCTCCCCCCTGCTGTCCCTAGCAGGCAGGCGGCGCGGGGGGGAAGTGACGTAAATGCCCGCCTTCCGAATTTCCTGTTCTCGCCCCAAAACCCCTTTAAAGCAGCAGGTTTGGGGGTTTGGGAGGAGAGGGAGACGCCGGGGGAGCCCCGGGCCAGGTAAGTAAAAAGTACGGAGTGGGGGTGGGGGTCTTTTACCACAAGGGGGCCCTATTACTGGGGGGGGGTTCTACCAAAAAGGGGGCCCTATTATTTGGGGGGGGGTCTCTACCTAAAAGGGGGGCCCCTTTTCTTTTCCCCCTGGGGGGGGGGGGGGTTTTCTACCTACAAGGGGGGGCCCTTTTTTAAAATGGGGGGGGGGGTCCCCTCCCTAAAAGGGGGGGCCCCTTTATTATGGGGGGGGGGGGGTCTTACCAAAAGGGGGGCCCCTTTTTACGGGGGGGGGTCCTTCCTTTCCTAACAAGGGGGCCCTATTACGGGGGGGGGGGGGTCCCCTACCTAAAAGGGGGGGGCCTATTACGGGGGGGGGGTTTAAAACCTAAAAGGGGGGCCTTTTTTTAAAACTGGGGGGGGGGGCTTTGGGGGCCTTTACCTCCAAAGGGGCCCAAATTTTGGGGGGGGGGAGAAAACCTAAAAGGGGGGCCCTTTTACGGGGGGGGGGAGCTAACCTACAAGGGGGCCCTATTAAAGGGGGGGGGGGAGGTATACCTAAAAAGGGGGGGCCCTATTACTGGGGGGGGAGTTTTACCTACAAGGGGGCCCTATTACTGGGGGGGGGGGGGGAGCTATACCTAAAGGGGGCCCTATTAAAGGGGGTTGGGGGAAAGGGGGGGGGCTTACCTACGGGGGGGGGGCCCCTTTTATTTGGGGGGACCTATCCTACAAGGGGGCCCGGGATTACTGGGGGGGGGCTATACCTACCGAGGGCCCTATTACTGGGGGGGGGGGTCTCTACTTACAAGGGGGCCCTTTTAACTGGGGGGGGGGGGTTCTTTAAAAAGGGGCCCTATTACGGGGGGGGGGGAAGTTTATACCAAAAGGGGGCCCTTTTCTGGGGGGGGGGGTTTTCCCAAAACAAGGGGCCCTTTTAAACTGGGGGGGGGGGGGTTTCCCTAAAAAAGGGGGCCCTTTTAAATGGGGGGGGGAAGTTTATACCTAAAAGGGGGCCCTATTACTGGGGGGGGGGGGGGTAAAACCTAAAAGGGGCCTATTATGGGGGGGGAGCTTTTTACCTACAAGGGGGCCCCTATTACTGGGGGGGGGGGAAGGCTATACCAAACAAGGGGGCCCCTATTACGGGGGGGGGGGGGGAGCTTTATCCCTTAAAAGGGGGGCCCCTTTTAAATGGGGGGGGGGGGGGGTGGGGGGGGAAGCTATCCTCCCAAGGGGGCCCTATTACTGGGGGGGGAGCTTCCCTAAAAGGGGGGGCCCATTACGGGGGGGGAGTAAAACCTCCCAAGGGGGGCCCCTTTTTAAATGGGGGGGGGGGGAAGTATCCCAACGGGGGGCCCTTTTTACTGGGGGGGGAGCATCCAAAGGGGGCCCTATTACTGGGGGGGGGGCAAATTCCCTACAAGGGGGCCCTATTACTGAGGGGGGAGCTTTCCCCTCAAGGGGGCCTTTACGGGGGGGGGAGCTTTTTAACCTAAAAGGGGGCCCTTTACTGGGGGGGGGGGGTTCTACCTACAAGGGGGCCCTATTTCTGGGGGGGGTTTTCTACCTACAAGGGGGCCCTTTTAAAGGGGGGGGGGGGGCTATACAAAAGGGGGCCCCTTTTATGGGGGGGGGAGGAGCTATCCCAAACGGGGGGCCCCTATTAGGGGGGGGAGCTTTTCCCTAAAGGGGGCACTATTAGTGGGGGGGGGGAAAATTGCCTACGGGGGCGCTATTACGGGGGGGGAACTATCCCCTACGGGGGGCGTTTCCCTACAGGGGGGGGAAAACTACCCCTTTACAGGGGGCCCTATTAACGGGGGGGGGGGGGGGGACAAACCCCCTACGGGGGGCCCTACTAATGGGGGGGGGAGTTCTTCTACAAGGGGCCCTATTAAAATTTGGGGGGGGGGGGATTTAGGGCCTACGGGGGGGCCGGGGCCCTTTTAACTGGGGGGGGGGGGGACTTGCCAAAGGGGGGCCCGATTAATTGGGGGGGGGAACTATGCCTCCCAAGGGGGGGCCCTAAAAACAAAGGGGGGAAATTTGGGGCCAAAAAGGGGGCCCTAAAAAACTGGGGGGGGGGGAAACTATGCCACGGGGGGCCCCCTAATAACTGGGGGGGGGACTTTCCCTTTACGGGGAAACCCCTTTAATTAAAAGGGGGGGGAAAAGAAACTATGCCTTTTGGGGGCCCAAATTAAATAGAGGCGGCCTTTCCCTTACAGAGGGCTCTAATTATGGGGGGAACTTTTTGGGCCTTTGGGGGGGTCCTAATTAGGGGGGGGGGGGGGGTTTTTAAATTTTCCTTTTTTTTCCCCCTACAGGGGGGGTCCTAATCTACGGGGGGGGGGGGACTATTCTGCCTAAAAGGGGGCCTAATCTCGGGGGGGGACTATTTGCCTAAAAAGGGGGCCCCAAAATTCTAGGGGGGGGACTATTTGCCTACAAGGGGGCCCAAAATTACGGGGGGTCTAATTACAGAGGGCCTTTTCAAACATAAGGGGGGGGCCCAAAAGCAAAAGGGGGGCCCCCTTTTCTATCTACAGGGGAAACCTAAGCTACCCCCCGGGGGGCCCAAAAGCTGCCTACGTCCCCCCCTAGCTATTCCCCAGTGGGTCCCCGGCTACCTGGCTACCCCCCGGGGGCCCCTTTGTACCTACATCCCAACTGGGGGTGCCCCATAATTACCAGGGGTAATTTTTAAAATTTTGGGGCCCCTTTAGGGAATTTGGAGGGTTTTTTACATGGGGGGGGGGAAAAAACTATTTGGGGGGAAAATGATAAAAAAAAAGTGGAGGAGTCTCGGTGTTTTTTTGTAAATTTACAGGGACGAGTGGGGGAGGACCCAAGCCCAACATGGGATCTGGAGGAAAAAGGAGAAGAAAAGGGAAAGTGAACAAACTCCTCGGGCCCAAAGCCCTCCCCTGTGAGGCCCAAAAATGTAAAAGAAAAAACTTTTTTGCAAAGCCCCTTTGTGTACCTGGTATCTACCACTTTTATGGTCACTGTTTGGGGGTTTTATATAAAAGGCCCGAGACCCTGTGTCCCACTGGTGTCTACCCTATATGGTACGGTATGGGGGGGTTTATACAGCCCTGCAGAGCCTGTGTAACTGTATATACCGGGTATTGGTCACTATTGGGGGTTTACTATTGGTTTTGTGTACTGATCGTAATAGTGTAGGGGTGTTATTCAGCATTTTGTGGTCATGTGCTGGCATTTAAAAAATCGGGTTTCCCTATTTTTTTTAGTAGGGTTATTGGTAATATTTGGGTTTTTGGGATAGTGGATTTGTTTGGGGCAGTATGTTGGTGATATGTAGGGAGAGGTATTCACCCTTGGGATTATCTAAAAGCATGTCCTGGTTAAAAAGTTCGTGATCAGGGGGGGTTTGGGGGGGGGGGGGGGGGTAGGGGGGCCCCTCCCAAAAAATTTCGCTATGGGGGGAGGCTTCTCTAGTTAGCCCCCGCGTTTAAGGGGGATAAATTTCTTTCCTTATTTGGTTGTGTTGGGTTTAAAACCCTGGGTAACTGCCCCCAAAGGGCAAAGCCCTCGGGGTACCCTTCCCCCAATATGTTGTTCTTTTTTCCCCTTTTTCCCCCCGAATTTAAAAAATGGTTTTTGGAAAAAAAATAGGGGACAAAAAAAGTGATCATAAAGTCAAATGTTTCCTAAAAGTCTACCAATAAAATCTGAAGCTTGCCCTGTAAAAAAACAAGCCCCTTTTATAAGTCCCTTCATGGTTTAAAAAAGAATACGTTTTGGGGTTTTAGTGGGTCCAAAAAAAAAAGTAAAACATAAAAAAATTTATAAAAATTTTATTGCTTTGGGAAAACGAAAAATTTATTAACACCACTTGGTAAAATCCATAAAACAAAACCCAAAATGAATAGTGAAATTATTTATTTTTTTCCCCTCAATTTTCTTTTGGTTTCTCACAGGGCTGTGGAGTCGTCAAGCCAAAGCCCCGACTCCTCAATTTCCCCAAAACCCCCGGGCTTTACTCCCTCATACAGTGGTTTGGGAAAAGTATTGGGGACCCCTGCAATTTTGTCAAAATAGTACTCAGTTTTCCCTTCCCGAAAAAAGATTCAGTCACAAATTCTTTTGGGTTTTTTATCTTTATTTTAATTTTTTCTTAATGGAAAAACCCCAAAAAGAATTGTCATTAAAACCAAAAAGGAAAATAATTTTCCCCCCCAAAACATAAAAAAAGGGGGGGGGAAAAAAAAAGTTTGGGACTGTTTGACAAAATCATGTGAGGTTCTCTAATTTTTGTAATTAACAGCCCGTAACTTTCCTGGGCACCTTAAAGGTGTTGGCCCAATTAAATAAATCACACCCTTCAGCCCGTTGACATGGATTAAAGTTGACTCCACCCCTTTTCCTTTTTTGTTTTTTGTGTACCACATTTAGCATGGAGGAAAAGGGAAAAAAGGGCCAAAGAACTGTCTGAGGACTTGGGGAATCCAAATTGGGGAGGAAGCCTTGAGCAATCTCAAAGGGTACAAGGGCCATCTCCCAAAAACCTGAATGTTCCTGTGTTAACCCCGGGGTCAAGGGGTCCCCAAGAAATTTCAAGGGCCCATGGGAATGTGGCTAAACCCCTAAGGCATGTGGCTTTAAACCCCCCTATGGACCCGTGGCTAACCTCCGTAGAAGTAAAGCCCATGGCACTGTGGCCCCCTCCGTAGATGTAAAGGGCCCATGGCCCCTGTGGTAACCTCCCTAGATGTAAGCCATGGAAATGTGGGGTAACCTCCCTAGATGTAAAAACCCATGGCACTGTGCCTAACCTCCCTTGGCACTGTGGTAAACCCCCCTAGATGTTTAAAACCCATGGCCCCTGTTGCTGACCCCCCTTTTGGCCCCTTTTGGCTAACCTCCCTTGATGTAAAGGCCCCTGGCACTGTGGTAAATTTCCCAGGTTTAAAGCCCCTGGGGACGTGCCCCAACCTCCCTTGGCACTGTGGTAACTCCCTAGATGTAAAGTCCAGGGGACTGTGGCTGACCTCCTATGGCACTGTGGGTAAAACCCCCCTTGATGTAACGCCCCTTGGGACTGTGCCTAAAAATCCCTATTTTCACTGTGGGTAAACCCCCCTAGATGTTTTTGCCCCTGACAGGTTGCTGACCCCCCTATGGCACTGTTGGGGGAAAACCCCCCTAGTTTTAAAGCCCCTGGCACTGTGGGGTAACCTTTCCCCCGATGTAACGCCTGGCACGTGCCTAACCTCCCTATGGCACTGTGGGCTAAAAATCCCTTGAAAGTGGACAGAAAAGAAAAAAAATTTTCGAGAGATTTAAAAGCAAGTTTTTGAGGATGGGGGGATAAAAAACCTCGACTAACATCCAAAAAAAGTTCAAAATGCCCTGCAGTCCGAGGTTAAAACAGTGTCAACCTGTAAATCCGTCGGCGTCCCGAATGAAAAGGGGGGCTGTTTGGGAGGATACCCTGGAAGGGCCCCAAAATTCTTACCCCCCAGGGCATAAAAAACCAGGGTGGAGGGTTTTTCCCCAAAAATTACCTGAGAAAGCCCTTAAAAAAGGTTTTTTTTTGGGAAAAATGTTTCTCTGGTCGATGAGCCCAAAAAGGAAAAGCTTTTTGGGGGAAAAAACATTTAACATAGAGTTAAAAGGAAAAAAAAAAAAGGGTTCAAAAGAAAAGAACACGGTCCCTACAGTCCAAAAATTTGGGGAGGTTCCCTGATGTTTTTGGGGGTTTCTTTGCCCGCCTCTGGCACTGGGACTGCTTTACCCTGTGGAGGCCCTTAGGGGTCTGAAGATACCAAAAATTTTGCAAAAATATTTTTGGGGGCCAAATGTGAGAAAAACTGGGTCTCCCTCCCGAGGTCATGGGTCTTCCGCAGGACAATGACCCCAAAACCAAAAATTCAAAAAGGGGCTATAAAATGGTTTTTTGGGGAAAGCCTTGGGACTTCTTAAAATGGCAGCAATGAGTCAGAACCTGAAAACCTGAAACACCCCGTGGGAGGGGGAAATTTAAATGGCCCCTTGGAGAAAGGGGCCCTTCCAAAAACCAGGGAAACCCGGGGCGTTTGCCAAAAAAAGAAAGGTCTAAATTCCAGCAGAGCATTGTAAGAAAAACCCTTGATGGTTAAACCGGAGGGGGGGGCGGGTTTTTTCCCCAGTTTTTTTGGTAAAGGTTGTGTACCAAAAATTTTTAGGCCCCGAGGGGTGCCAATACTTTTGTTGGGGGAATTTTTTTTTTGGAAATTTTGGTGAAAGGGTCAATGATTTGTTTTTGTTTTATTCTCTTTTGTGTTTTTTTTATTGCAAGCAAAATAAATGAATATTTTAAAACAAAGAATTTGTGATTGCCAAATTTTTTCAGAATGAAATTTAGAATTATTGACGAATAGCAGGGGTGCCAATACTTTTTTTCCCCAATGTAAAATGGCGCATGTTTAAGTGATAACTTTAATGTAGGGGAAAAATGGTTACATTGGCTTTTTTTTTTCACTTTATGATACAAAAATCAAGCTATTTGGTTTTTGAAAAGACCCCCGGGCAAGCAAAAGGTAAAAATGTTTTTATCTTTTGAATTTTATAGAAGAAGGGGCCTGGGTCAGAATTTTGGGCAAGATTTGATTGAATCTGCTCAGAACGGTTAAGGGGAGGCTGAAAACCCCCGTCAGTTTCCCAAAATTTCTTTAACAAAATAATAAAAATTAACATTTTGATTTTTAGGAGCAAAACCCTAACAATGCAGTTACAGGAAAGAATCTGCAGAACTAAGCAGATGCTAAATACTTGCAAGTCACATTTATGTATACGATAGGTAAGATGACTGTATATAAAATTGCTCTTTGCACTGCATAAAACTAACTGGACCAACTTATTATATATTTTGCGAGTCGGAGTCGCTCCATTTTATGACGACTGCTGCAAAATAGACACCGACTGCGACTCCACAGCCCTGGTTTCTCAATTCATTGTGTGACACATCAAAAAATCAAAATTGACCCGCAAAATAACAACTACCAGCACACACGCATTATATTATTGGTGACAATGGCTTCTGGAATATTTGAATAAAAATTACAAAAATGTCAACACAGATCTCCGCATCAGAGGGGGTTAAATATATGGATGTGTGTATCTACGTGGTGCTCCGTGGCCCACAGATTGGCCGTATGACTTTCTTGGTGAAAAAACATAGTCACTGAATTATCTCTCCTGCAACGCTTAAGCCGGCATTGATCACTGCTGATTCACAGTTTTCTTATTTTCTCGGTCAGTAGGGCAGATTGAAGGGGCTATATGTATATATTTATACGTGGACTGAATGAATGTTGTGTTGATTTCAGAAAGTAGGTTTCTAGAACAGTGAGTCACCTTTTGTAACCTACCTATTAAACTATAAGTCATCTACATTTACTTGAGAGTGTTGAAGAGTATACAGTACAGCCGCCTACGCTGGGATTATTATGTGCACTCAGCTCATTTGTTCAGCAGCTTCTTAATTTCAGTATGACCCATTTTAATGCAAGCAGCTTTATGTACTAAGCACTCACATTCTGTGCATTGTCAGTCGTGTTGTTGAGGAAATAAGGATTAAAAAACATGCTCATTAATTTCAAGGGATGTGCCATTGACAACTCATGGAGGTAGATGGTAGATTTGCACGGGGCAATTGCAGAGAAAAGAGCGTCCAGCCCTGGTTGTTCCATTTCTTTTACTTTAGGGAGGTGCAGGACTGTTGAAGAACTAGTCCATGAGTTATGGAATGGGTGTACACTAGAAAACACCATGTCCTTCTTGACTCTAAGGCCATGTTCACACGGCTTATTTTGGGACGTATTTCAGTCCGTAACTCGTGCCGTACTGCGCGAATTACGGGCTGAAATACGTCCCGGGCCTTACGGTAATTCACAGTTCTCATAGAGAACTATGGATTACGTCTCCTCTCCCTGCTCGCACAATACGGCGAGCGGGGAGAGAAGTGACATGTTACTTATTCACGGCGTATACGCGCTGGGGATAAGGCATGTCTATGGGGCCGGCGAGCTGCCGGCCTCCCTGCCCCGCTGCACGGCAACCTGCGTAATTGTGGGCGACATACGTCCCCGCAATTACGCCGTCAATAAACCGTGTGAACTTCGCCTAACAATTAGTCCATTTTAATAGCTCTGCTATTCCCAACTGAGCCTTTTAGATTGACATTGCTAATGAAGGGTCATTAACAATGGGCACAAGGTTACAGAGCTCTATAGTGTTAAGGTTTGTCAGATAGAAAGATAAACAAGCTCCTGTGCTGCTGATGAGACACAGCAGAAAGTGACATCACCATCCCGACCAGGGCTGCTAGAGCAGAGAGAAGTGGTTGGTCACCTAGGGAAGCAGGAGATAATATCTGCTCTATGGCAATGTATTTGGTAACCGTGTTACCTTCATTTTTAAAGCTCATCATTGTTGCAATAATAATCCTTTAAATGCAGAACTGCTACTGATCTTAGGGCTGAGAAACCCCAGTGAGTCTAAGAAACATTTAAACAGGTATTTGTAAGAATATTTTTGTATCACGAGTGATAGATGAGCTTGGAAGCAATGGTTATTGACCCCTTACCCTTTACCATAGGTATAATAAACTTGAATTAGATTGTAAGGATGTCATAATCTGTTGCTGGTTTGCCCTGCCTAGGCAGAGCTCCCGCACCGAGAAGGGTGACCCTGCACTTGAACCTCTTTCTGAAATATACCCTAGTAAACAGGTGACAACAAACTGAAGATAAACAGAAGACAAACAGAAGACAGACCCTAACAGACAACAAATAGAGAATAGTCAGACGGGCTGGGGTCAAACAAAAAGTATGTGCAGTACTGAGGGACAAGATGAGAGAGTAACCAGGAAGACAGGCCAAAATCCAGAGAACCAGCAAAACAACACAGTGTAAAAAAACAACAGCTAGGACACAAGAAGCAATCACCAGCAGCGCCAGGCTGGCAGTAAAAGGTTTAAATACCCTGCCCCAGCCAGGGATTGGCTCAAGTGCTTAACTCATCAGGCATCAAGCCACACCTTGGCGGAGGTTGCAACAAAATCCTTAAAGGGCCAGTAGTGCAGTCCTGACATAGGTATTGTGTTGGAGTTGAATGTTACTTGCGCTTGTGACTGTCAGGCAATACCCTCCGTCATTCAATACGCCAACCTTAGAGAGTCTCTGAAGTCACATTTTACCTATTGTTATTACACATTTTTGGCTTTTGTGCTATGGGTCATATTGCTAGTTGCAGGAAACACTGATTTATCAGTCACAGGTTTATGGTAAGAAAAAAAAATTATATCTCTTTATGTTTTTTAATGTAGTATAAAAATATGCAATAAAAAATACCAGAGTTCAGATTTTTACTGCCCTGTAAATTAATACACCCCATTCTCTGGGGGCGATACATGTGGATTCTATAATATACCTGTAGTTAACCCCGGCACGCACACTGGCAGCTGGAGAGCGAGGTTTGCAGGAGATTTAAGGTGACGCCTGAGAATCAGTGAACACCTCTCCTGATGAGGTACTGCTGAGTCGTATCAGAGCTGATCTTATATACGTGCCCTGTTCCTACCATCATTCATCTATCACATTGCACTCACACATGTATGGCTAATTAGGGAAGGACATTAGAAGCCATTTATGACATTCTCTCTGTGAAGGAGTTTTCATTTTGTGATGAGGCATCTAGTTGACTGCTCTGGACAGAAAAAGCAGCCTTTTCTTTATATTGAAGTTTTGCTATGGATAACCTTATACATTTATGTAAAATATAAAGAACGGGAGCGTCTGGTCTTCTGGACTCCATGTGCTGCTTTAAGGTTACTTTGTGGATGATTGTCTGTAATGACAAGGGTGGGACAATTAAACCACCAGGGCACTGCCATACTAAATATTAAAGGGAACCTGTCACAGTGAACCTGCCATCTTATTGCAGTATTTCATATAGAGCAGAAGGAGCTGAACAGATTGATGTATAGCTCTATGAGAAAAGATTCAGCAGAACTGTAATTTTATTCATTTACCATATATACTCAAGTATAAGTCGACCCGACTATAAGCTGAGGCACCTAATTTTGCCACAAAAAAACTGGGAGAACTTATTGACCCGAATATAAGCCTATGGCGGAAAATGCAGCAGCTACTGGTAAATTTCAAAAATAAAAATGGATACCAATAAAATTACATAGGCAGGTATAAGGCAGTTTAATGTCCCCCATAGGCAGGTATAGGCAGTTTAATATCCCCCATAGGCAGGTATATTTCCCCCATAGCAAGGTATAGGCAATTTAACGTCCCCCATAGGCATGTATAGGCAGTTTAAAGTTCCCCATAGGCATGTATAGGCAGTTTAAAGTTCCCCATAGGCAGGTATATGTCCCCCATAGGCAGGTATATATCTGCCAAAGACTGGTATATGTCCGTATAGGCAGGTATATGTCCCCCATAGGCAGGTATATATCCCCCATAGGCAGGTATATATCTGCCAGACAGGTATATGTCCCCATAGGCAGGTATATGTCCTCCATAGGCAGGTATATATCTGCCAAAGACAGGTATATGTCCCCATAGGCAGGGTTTTTAACAAAATAAAAAATGCAAGTACTCGCCTCTCTCCCTGCACTCTGTCTTCTTCCCGGCACAGGCGGCGTGATGTCATCAGGCCACACAGGCAGCATGATGACATAGCATGCCGCCTGTGCCGGATACTCCGAAAGACCGTAAGTCTGCTTGCGGACTTCCAGAGTCCTCTGCAGAGCAGGGAGCGCTCGCTCTCTGCTCCGCAATAGTATCTTCAGCTGTATGCGCTCTCAGAGGAGTTGTATACAGCTGAGAATCTGCGCTGTCGCCCGTGCCATGACAGTGCCTGGACGCCGACGGTAGACTCAAGTGTCAGCTGTATGCACTCACAGAGGAGTCACATACAGCTGAAGCCCAGGCTATAGCAGCACCCAGACGCTGACAGGTGTCTTTAGAATAAGCCGAGGGCGGCTTTTTCAGCACCTTTCTTGTGCTGAAAAACTCTGCTTATACTAGAGTATATGCAATACATCTCTGCTTAGAGGTTAAGGAGTCCAGTGGACGGTCCTACCAGTGATTGACAGCTTTCCTTGTACAAGTGTGCATTCAGAAACAGCTGTCAATCACTGATAGGGTCGCCTATTGGACTCCTTAACCCAGAATAAGTGGGAATTTACATAAATAAAATACAAGTTCTGCTAAATCTTTCCTCACAAAACTATACAATCTGTTCAGCTCCTCCTGCTCTGTAACTTGCTACATGTTTACTGTGACCGAACATAAGATCCTCTTTTCCAAGAATGAACTAGACGGAGGAGACCTGTGAGGTACAGAAAACGACTCGTGGCAAAACCCCTTTAAAGGGGATTTGCCACCAGACCAAGTACTGACCTCCGTTCAGTATGAGAGCAATATGTCATCAAATCACGCTGAGTCATGAAGCTGCAGTGGAGAGAGGTAGTGGGGTGGGGGAGGTGAGGAATCCAAAGGGAGCGTCTCAAAACTTAAGTGAATTAATAAACAGTACAACAGTGGATTCAATACAGCAAGACACAGAGCCTCAGACTGCACTGTCAGGAGAAACCTTATCTGCTAAGCAGCTTATGTAATGTAAACAAATCACGAGCTGACAGAAGCACACAGACACACACAGCCAGAGCACAGAGCCTGCATAACGGATCCTGTGACATGTTCACTCAAATAATCAAACTATAACTTGTGAATTCTGTATACAAAAGAGAACACCTATTCTAAACAGCAGCTTGAAAGCTTCTTCATCAGATAAAGCAGGGATCTAATAACACTACAGCTAGTTATTCTGTATACAAAAGAAAACATATTGCTACCCGGTGCCTTAAAAGACCATTCATTCTGCCTGTCATCAGATAAGAAGTGATTCACGCAAGCGCGCGGCCTTTCAGCTCCTGGGTCGTGACTAGGGGAAGCTTTGTGGTAACCAAGGGGGGTTAAGAAATGCTGTAGCTCTCAGAGTTTTCACTTTTTTTAATCACATAAATTTAGAAAAGTGATTAAATACCCATTTTGGAGGTTCCCACGTCAACATTACATGGTGGCAAAACCCCTTTAAGTATATAAATACTACATTGCCTGACACCAAGGACTACTGCACTGTACTGCTAAACGGACTGGGGTACTAAACATTGGACACCAGTGAAGAGTGTCTCTAAACTGCTTGACTCCTAAGGACCAGAGCATTAAACCACTGGACACCAGGGACTATATTATTAAACCAGAAGACATTAAAGTGGTTTGTCGATACTTTAAAAAACCTACCACTGTGCTATAAAAGAAAATGAACCCACGCTTACCCTCCCAAGACCACAGTTCCAGCGCTGCCAGAACTCTAGTCTTCCCCCCTTGTCCCTTACTGATGGTGTCACGTTCAAGGATGACATCTGCCAATCCCTGGCCTCGGCGGGTCACTTGCCTGCATGTACACAGGTCAGTGAATGGCTGCAGCATCATGTGATCCATGAATGTAACACCATCAGTCAGAGCCGTCTTAACAGCATTATGGGCCCGTGGGCTCTGCCGAAATACGTGACATCACACTAGGTCATGCCTCTAGCCTCCCCCAAACACACCCATATTATCACGCCACTTATGTTTGGACACCAGCAGCCTACAAGACTAATTGGCAGAGCAGGGAGCCTTTTGGCTCCCTTCTCCACCATGGTTTTTAACTGTTTGCACATCCTAAAAATATACAAACAGTTAAATAAGCAAAGCAACCAAGGAGTCCAAGGTATGTTTCTTGTATTCGTGGGACAAACATACACCACCTGGGGCCCTTATAGCTTTTGAGCCCCCGGGCAACGGCCTAGTGTGCCCATTGGAAAAGATGGCCCTGCCATCAGTGAGAGATCGGAAGGGGAACACTGAAAATCTGGCAGCGCTGGAACTATGGTCACGGGAGTGATACTTGTGGGTTAATTTTCTATATTAGTGCAGTTGGAGGTGAGAGGGAGGTTATTAAAACTCTAAACTATGGGTCATGTAGCACCTTGAAAAGAGCTTCTGCACCAACAACTGTGACAGAAGGAACTGTAAAACTTGGGATGAAAAAAGTTAGGGACACTAGAACACAGGGCAAGGGCTTGGGCACCACACCACTAAATACTATGGACTGGGACGTCAAGCTGGTCTGTACTACGGTCAAGGTCACCAGTCTGCTAATCGTTTCCACCTGGATAGGAGGGCGGTAGTAGCTTTTGCAGACCAAGTGAGTTAGACAGTTTGTCGGCTTATTTTCATTCTATATTAAATTGCATCCGGGCACTAATCATTCTTGTATCCAAGTCCTAAATATTCACCAAATATCACAAGCTGCATTCAATAAGTGAACAGATGCTCCGATGGGTCACAACCCTGAAATAGAGGATGATGTCATGTCTCCTCACATGTGCAATGACATCACATACAGGATTCATTTGTACTGAGCACCTCTGCTACCGAGCTGCTCCTTTCTTACTCAATTGCATATTGATAGGAGACAGAGCAGCGGCTCCAAATTCCATCCTTGAAAGTAACTGATATTTATTTTTTTTTAGGAATAGAGAATTGGGATGAAATGCTATTTTAGGTAAAGGGTTTCATGTAGCTGAATCATATCTCTGAAAATAATGTATAATAGCTGATTGGGTGGCTCGACGCCTTAACTGATAAATGTATACGGCAGTGACCTACAAAGGGAGGGATCAGACGGGGAAGATCAAAATAGGTCCCATTAAAGGCTCTGGGGTTTGTCTTTCCCTTTTGTGACCTTTGGACATATTTCACAGACCTTTGCAGCAAGAAGCTAAGGTTATGTTCACACGGCGTGTTGGGTCCGTGTGAACATACGTTCTTAGATGCATGTTTGGGTCCATCTAGACCAGTGTTTCTCAACACCAGTCCACAGGACCCACCAACAGGTCATGTTTTCTGGCTGTCCTCAGCATTGCACGGGTGATATACTTATGCTGCACCGGTGATATAATGATGGTCAGTGCAGTCTGCACAGGTGATATAATTATTGTCCGTGCAGTCTATGGGAGAACCTAAAAACATGACCTGTTGGTGGGTTCTGAGGACTGGAGTTGAGAAACACTGATCTAGACGGACCCAAACAGGCATCCAACAATGTGCAGTGTGATTTACATTGCTTTCAATGTAAAACGCGCATTGGTGTTCAGATGAGTGATCGCCGATGCCTGTTTAATTGTGTCATTTGGATTCATTCTAAGAACTGGCATGTCAATTCTTGATCCGAAAGACGCAGTAGGAGCCCTATTTAAAACTATAGAGCGCGATCCTGCTGCATCCAACACACATCCAAACTCACAGCTGCGTGTTTGGATACGTGTTGGATCCGATTGACGCTGTGTATTTGGGTATGATTTTCGGATCTAAAACGGGTCCAAAATTAGATCCAAAAACGCAGTGTGAACAAGCCCTAAGCAAAATCTTTAAGACAAAATAGCAAAAGGAATAAAAACCAGCTAGGGCCTGGTTCCTCTCTCCTTGGACCCTAGAGTGGTCTGTGTCTATGATATGTACATCTCTGGTATACCCATCAGGAACACAAGTTCAACTGCCTGGTAATAGGGTGGGGACTGTCAGTTCTCTATCTTCAAGCGTCAGTTCTCCTAGCCCAGATGGGACACCAGATTAGGTTAGTAGAAGCTTCAACTGAGTGCCATCATTGTTCTTTCTCATTGGATGGCATCTATCATCAGCAGAATGGTTTTAAAGGTGGTCTTCCTGGCTTCAACAATAAATACTATTTATTGTTGAAGCCACTATAGTCAGGCACTCTGTGGCATGAGTTACTATTGATAAAAGTCTTTAAAGGGGTTGTCTCATCTCAAAGTTTCATAGGATGCATGAATGAAATAATGCTGCTTTGCTCTGTCACTTCCTGGTCAAGCTGTCTGTAATAAGCATATGAGCTCCGTGTATTCAGACGTCTGCTAATTAGATAAATCTCATGCTGTCAGGACCAGGGAAGCTTCTGAGGTAAAGTAAACAGCAAACATTACTGTCTTTTGTCTGAAAGATCAGATAACACACAAGCTCTCACTGTCTGGAGTTCTGTGCTGCTGCGACCTGTGTGATGATGTCACTCCCTGCTATCAGATAAAACAAACAGCACGGGGGGGGGGGAGAAGTAGACAGGTCTGTCACTTGGGAAACCAGAGAGAGCACAGAAGGTGATAATATCACTTGTAGCTCCTTAACAAACAAAAAAATTAACAACGCAATATATTTGGAAAACATCTTTATTTAGTGATTCCAACATGTTGAAAGCTAATCTTTGTAGCGAGGCAACCCCTTTAAGACCGAAACCTTTGGAGTGATACTCTAGGCAGTTATGATATGAAATTCATGTTCACCCGGATCGAATGTACTTTGTATTCTGTGAAAATAAAGGATTTTTTGGCAATAACTTTTGTGAGTGCTGTTGGAAATGATTTGGAAAATATTATTTATTTACAGGACCAGGTTGACCATTCCAGGAACATTTCTGTTTTTTATAGATGCCATGCAATGAAAGGGCACATAGACTACAGTAGAAAAAAAATTAAGAAGCCACTGCAATTTCAAGATGTACTCCTGACCTGATATAAACCTGTGATAACATTTTGGGCAGGGGTAATATTTGACGGTCTTCTTGATCGCACATATGATTAAAGACAATCTGGTCTCCATCAACTGAGACTCTATAAAGGTAATCATTAGTGACATATTATTATATTATTACTACTAATATACTTTTTTTTTTTTTTTTTTTTTTTTCTTTTTAGAGCACCATTAAACTCGGGTCGCTGAACATGTCAAAGGATTCAAATACATACAAAGTACAGTAATAAAACTGAAAAACTGATATGGAAATAGAGCGGACCCTGCCCACAAGAGCTTACAATCTACAATGGAGAAGGATGGAGACAGAAGGTGAGGGATGGAGATGTTTGTATTATGGTGAAGTGCAGGCATCCTCAAACTGCGGCCCTCCAGCTGTTGGGAAACTAAAACTCCCATCATTCCCACTGTTATAGATTATATAAATGCATGATGGGTGTTGTAGTTTCCCAACACCTGGAAGGCCGCAGTTTGAGGATGCCTGGTGTAGTGGCACCAGGGTTATTGTAGGGTGGAAGCTTCTGAAGAGATGGGTTTTCTGGTTAATTTTGAAGGATGTGGAATTGGAGGAGAGTCTGATGTGTTGTGGTAGTGAGTTCCAGAGAATGTGAGATGCACTGTGGAAATCCTGTAGACGGTTGTATGAGTAGATGTTGTATGCTAGTAACATTAACTACTACCAAAACCAGAGATCTGTCATGAGCCTATAATGCTGACCACACTCATCTGCCTTTTTGTCCCCTGATGAACATTTTGCTTATCTTTTTTTAAGGGGGAAACATGTCAAGATTTATGACTGTTTTGGACTTGTTATAATCTTGGTCATCAATATGAGAGGTCTATCCTTTTTCATTATCATTTTCTCCACTACTGTTCTTCTAGGGTAGTATAGCAGCACCATAGGGTCAGCCACCTAATGGTGGGGCTGCCCTTCGCAGGGTGAGTACTCCACTTCCTACAGTGGCAAGTGTAGGGCGAGTGTCAGGGAAAGACTTGTTGATCATCCGAAGTGTGAAGGAGCATTGATTGCCAAACGAAGAAGTGCAACTAACAGTAAGTGCTTTATTCTTTTCTTCTGGCTCTTCCTTGACACAGAAAATGTTAATACATTTGTCACCTGATATGTTCAACATTATGGTGATAAGAAAGTGAGTGTAATTCTCAGTGTCCTCGTAGTGAGTAGCTGGTTGGTCGCTACATTTGCCTACTGGTTGGGGCTGTACATTTGAATTTTAGATAGGTATAATTAAAACTGATGTTTTAATAGGAGTTTTTTGAGAATTTTTTCTTGTTGGAAGTGACACAGGACCTACTGCGAGGACCGGCGTTTGTGTGAAAGGAGACTAACAGCTTGTTCTCTATAAATCATTACACCATAGTTATAACTACCATGAGTAACTACACTGTCCCACAAAGAGGTTTCTCCGACCTCCTGACAGTACCTTAATAATATAGATAGGGTACGGTACATAGATGATTGTTATTTTATTAAAACAATTCTTTCGTGCATAGACTTTTAGCACTTTCAATAAATTCAATGATCACACATGTAAGTAAATAGTGGCATACTCAAGTCTCTTGCACCAACGTCAGTCTAGCCGTTCGAACGAATCCATACATGCTCCCAGTATTGGGTAGTGTGAAGACTTCAGACACCGGGCAGAACGTAGCGCACACCTGTGCGACGTTTCGGGGGATGCACCATCCCCTTTCTCAAACATGATTGTTCTTACCCTGCTGCTTCTTAGGACCTAATTTTTACAGCAAGCTTTAGGCTCCTACTTCCTGTTTAGGCTGTGGTGAGTCTACAGCTTTGACTGACATTTCAGCTGTGCTATTCCTAGCCTGTTAGAGGGACATCGGTAAAGGGAGGGGTCTAAACAGCAGGACACAAGGCTACCAAGTTCTAAAGGGTTAAAGTTTTTTCAGAAAGAAACATAAACAAGCTCATGTGCTGGTGATAAGAGAGGAGATAAAACTGATCTAACTATGAAAGCAAGCAAAATCGGAACAGCAATGTATTTATTAATAATCTTAATTTACTTTTGTCTACATGGTTAAAGCTAATCAATAAGATGGGAATACTTCTGTAAAGAAAAGATGTATGGGTAGGGGAGTGACAGGTTATGGAAAGCCTTGTATGTCATGGTTCTTTAGAACATATTGGGGGACATGTCTGAAAACGGTCTTGGTCTAAGACTTTTCTTGTTGCCTATAGCAACCAATCAGAACGCCCCTTTCATTTTTTCAGAGCTCTATGTGAAATGAAAGGGGAACGCTGGATATGCGGTATGTGATAAGCGTACGTGATTATATACTTCACGGCAAAATGTAACTAGATGGTAACCTGAGTGGTATATAATGGGGCAGACGATTACTCCTTACTGTCTTCTATAATGCTGGTATATATATATATATATAAATATATATATATATATTATATATATATAATATATATATTATAATATATTATATATATATTATATATATATTTATATATTATATATTTTTTTTTTTTTTTTTTTTTTTTTTTATTTGCATTTTAGTAATTGTCACTATGCTTGATAATATCTTATATTTGCTCATGCCATACTAAGCATCTTGAGAGGGTCTTCCCTTATTCTGTAATATGATTAGAAATGTCACAGCTGTGTTACCATTTTGCATGTTTACACATTCATTACTGCATTTGATTCTGTTATGCATTTATCTTTACTTAATAAACTTATATTTGAATAAAAAAAGAAAGGGGAACGCTGATTGGTTGCAATGGGCAACAAGAAAAGTGTTAGACCAAGACAGTTTTCAGACATGTCCCCCATTGTCTTTAGGTTTTCAACTTTAGTTGTCTTCTTTAAACAGTAACCTTCAATGTACCTACTCTTCTGTATCCAAAGTCTTCCTTTATACCTCCAGTATAGCTCTATGTTTAGAGTTTTAATCCAATCTTTCTTTATTTGACAGCTTTAAGTGTCTACTTGCTATTTCTTCCTGAAAGAGTATTTCTTCTTGGAACAAGCATTCATGCATATAGAATAGCTGAATTGACAATTTGGTGTCTCTGTGATGTAAAAGGGGTTTTCCATGTAATACCGCCATTTCTATTGGATGCAGGAGAAATATCTATCCAGATAAAGCTTCCTCCGCCTCAATCAACTATTAGCCGAGGCTACCGACAACGATGCTAGAATTTGTATGGTACAGTCCCTTTTGGACAACTTGAACAATCATTAACAAAGAGATAGTGGGTCATGAATTGGAAGCTTTGGACCAATGCATGACGAAAGAAGCAACGTGCCATGAGCCTACACATCTGCTACGGGCCAATATTCCAACCTGGTCTCCATGCACTGGAAAGACTGAGAGGAGACATTGGCTTGTATTGCCTCGTTGGTCAGAACTTCAAAGGTTTTATTAGTAGACTATATACGTGTTACAAAACATACTGTATCGTCCTCACAAAACATTGCGGTATTTTCACACTGCCTCTGCCGGCGCTTCAGAACGTGACCTCTGGTCCTTGTTCTCTAAGCTGTGAAAAAACCTCTGCAATCCTATCCCCATCTTCAATGATTTCCACAACTTTTCAGCAATTACCCCAAACCACGTCTTCTGTGTTCCTCCTACATGTAACGAAACGCAGTGTATTTCCATGAAATGTGGAAAAAAAACAAGCGGCGTATTTTTTTGCGTGGTTTACTTCACATGGGTAACGTTCCAACTCTTTGAGAAAATGATCTGTAAAGCAGTGTATAAAACATTTACAGTCCTAGAGAAGTAAACCACAGCGAGTTTATAAAGTAATTTGCTCATGAAACACAACATTGACTAAATGGCTTGAAAGACCTCGTGCTATATACGATTTCCCCCCCTTACTTCCATATTAGAGGCGTCTTGTCAAACTGTCCCCCGCTCCTGCATATTGTGACTGGAAATATAATTTTGTCAAGAGAGAGCAAAAAAAAAAAAAAAAACGAACATTTTACATTTTTACAGTAGGAATTTTATTTTTTGGCGAGAGATGGAAAGTAGAAGATTATTGTGTGCAGCCATAGGAAAACCGAAGAAGGACAAAGTCGTATGAGGACAGTTTAGACGCTAATCTCATAAGATACAAAGGTCACCCACCCAGAAACCATGAACATTTGGAAGCTGGTTTCCATAACCTGTGGTTATATTACTGCCTGCTCCTGCAGAGATGCCAGGATGGAAAACAAGATTTAAGCGTTTGATGTAATGGAAGGACTTAAAGATCCCAAAGAGTAGTCAAGCAGACGAGGCTGGATGTAGGCACGGACAGGTAGACCATTGCTCTTATTTGGCCTTAATCATCTTCGAACTTTAACTGGTGGGTGTATGTCATTATAATAATCTATAGTCTGCTTTAAGATACTGTCAAAGGTACACAGCAAAGGCTCACTGAATCGAATTGCTAAACTGAGGCCCAATTTGTCTTGTATAGCCATAGTTGCTATAACATTGGCTCTGTGTGACCCTCAAAAAGCTACATGAATTAAAGGGGTTTTGCCATGATCTAATGTTGATGTGGGATCCTCCAAAATGGGTATTTAATCACTTTTCCAAATATATGGCATCAAAAAAAGTGAAGCCTCTGAGAGCTACAGCCTTCATTACATGCCCTTGGTTTACATTAGACACGACCAGGAGCTGATCTGGCCGCGCTTGCATTGTTTGCACTTCTTATTTGATGGCAGGGAACATGAATGAGCTTTGAAGGACTGGGGAGAAAGATTCTGTGCCTTTTGTATAGAGAATCCACTGGTTGTAATGTAATTTTCAGAGTAAACATGCGGACGCTCCCTTGGCTCTCTGCTCAGCCCCCCCTCCCTCTCTCCCTGCAGCCATTTGTAAAGGAATGAAAGAAGGCTGCCTGCTGAGCTTATCTTCTCTCCTGAGCAAATAAGAAGGCGAAATAAAAGGCATATAGCTTGTGCACAATACAGTTCTCCTCTGTGGATTTGCAAAACAGTGTTTGATCAACTACAGAGACTGAGTATCAGGAACGTGCATGGGAGGTGGAGCGATGACATCACATAGGAGGTACTTGTTTTTTTAAACACAGAAACACAACGCCCCTTTTTTTCAAGCCTCAAGAGGGAAGTATCAGCCTGTTAGGTGAGGAACTCACTTATTGGCAAAACCCCTTTAAGCTTGTACTTTCTTCCACATTGTACCGTATACAAAAGTTTGACCCCCACTTCATGCAACTTTGTGATGTGTTTAGATTATGGACATTCAGGACATCCCCATTAGATTTAATATTCCATTATCTCTGGTTTTCATTTCCGTTATGCTTTAACCCGTCACACTTACAGACAGGTCCCGGGTTATATGAACGGGATTTTGAGGGACTGTTAGGTTTGCTCTTAAGCTGAATTTGTATGTATAGATTTGAACAGGTAGATTTTATTCAAAGTTTAATTTCATCTCCAGCACAAAAGGTTTTACTTTTTAGTTTTGGTATGTGCAGGAGACCAGAAACGGGGGGGGGGGTTCTCACATTTGTTTTGCTGTCTGTGTCTCTGTTAAGAAGATTTCACCCCATTCTCACCTCATGTGCTGCTGTGGCATGCTGGAACTTGTCATTCCACAGCTAATATCTGCTGTGAAACATGGAACTACAAGTGCCAGCATGCCGCATAAGTCTCCTTTTGTAAATAGGGGACAGATACAAGTCAGAATGGTGTAAATCGGGGGGCTGCCTGTATATATTATAAACACGTTAAAGGGGTTGTCTCACTACATTGATTCATCTTACCTCAGTCCTTTTTTCTTGGTTTCACTTGGAATTCAGGGTCGTATTTACTGGTTTCCACTAGGCTGCAATAGAAGCCAGGTCTGTAGCTATAGCAACCAGTGCTGGTAGCCTATCAGGAGAGATCAAACGGGTCTGTAGCTATAGCGACCTGAGGAGCTGATGCAGTCCATACAAGAGGTGATATCTTAGAATAGGTAGGACACTGTTAATGAACATATATTGCAAAGTGACTTGTTTTTGCAAGATCTTTAACATAAAAAGCAATCCTTGTAGTGACACAACCCCTTTAATCATATACTTCAAGAAAGTTCCCTGTGCATAGCCTTCAATTTCCTGACCGAGTGTCCTTTAGGCCTGTTTGGCCGATGCCTTTTTTCACTGCATAGAAAAGCATTGTATATTTTGTGTCCAGAGGCATATGGCAGAAAAACATATCTTGATATATACATACCTTTTTTATAGAAGCCCATGCGCCATATATGTCGCTGAGTTCCTTTATGCTGCCGGGACTTAAGCTTTTTAGATTTAAAAACTTTCCTTGAGGCGGTCGTATTGAAGACCCACTTTCCTCCCGTATCCTCTGTGTACAAATACAGCAAGGAATTTGTGCTTTATGGCAGCTCTTGGTGAGAGCACCATAAAGTTGTAGAGACTTAAAAGCCATCAAATGCTGGCTGGAAAAACAGGACTTGTAAATAAGCTCTTATCTGGGAGAAAAAACACTGAGCCTCTAGTGCCAACTATTGGAAGCAGCTTTCCTTTCAGTTAAAACTGACCCATTAAAGAGCCTTGAAATCTGACTGACCATTTACTTCTATTTATCACAGCTACAGAGATGTCTCAATAGTCTAATAGTCCAGTAAATTATGTGACGGGATGAAGACGGTGTTCGTCTTCTCCTTGCCCCCCTTGACAGCTCTTGCACATGTTTGTCTATTGCAGGCATCCTCAAACTGCGGCCCTCCAGCTGTTGGAAAACTACAACTCCCATCATTCCCACTGTTATAGATTATATAGATGCATGATGGGAGTTGTAGTTTTCCAACAGCTGGAGGGCCGCAGTTTGAGGATGCCTGGTCTATAGGGAGAGAGCTGTCAGTTAAGCTGAGGGGGTGGAGAGCAGAAGCACATCGGACTCATCTCTCCCGTGCACGGTGGCTTCTCCCCATACCCGGACCAATTTCACTGAATGTTTTACCTGGAAACGCCTCAGTGTTTCGGGGTAAAATCCACATGGTTGGGACTGGGTAACCTGCAGCTACTTCATGCTGCCCGTCGTTCGGTCATCAGTTATCAACTTATCAGTTTCATGCTGCCCTAACCACGGACAACATGAAATGGGCTCAGGCTCCCTCTTGTCATCCAGCTTTGATTTATACTGAAAAATCATAGTTTAGCAAAGAACTGAAAATGGGGCAAAAATTCAAGTAGGTGACTCCCTAACAGCTTCTCCATGCCCCTCTGTACTTGATTTACAGGTATATCCCTTATTGTGTATATAGATTGTTTAAGATTAAATTAAGGCTAGTTGTAATGTCTTACTTAAACGGGTTTAACCTCGATCTAATGTTGACGTGGGATCCTCCAAAATGGGTATTTAATCACTTTTCTAAATATATGTGATTATAAAAAGTGTAGACTGTGAGAGCTACAGCCTGACTAAGATGCCCTTAGTTTCCAGACTGTTTACATTAGCTATGACCAGGAGCGGACAGGAGCTGATGTGGCCATGCTTTCCCTGTTTGCACTTCTTATCTGATGGCAGGGCACATGAACAAGCTTTGAAGGGAGTGGGAGAAAAGAGTCTGTTTCTTTTGTATATAGAATCCACTGGTTGTAATGTAATTATCTGAGTAAACATACAGACGCTCACTGCTCAGCCCTCCTCTCCCCCCCTTCAGCAGTCCTTGAACGAACAAAAGAACGCTGCCTGCTTGAAACTTATCTTCTCTCCTGAGCAGTTAAGAGGGAGAAAAACGTATAGCGTGTGCACAATAGTTATCCTCTGTGGATTAGCCAAACAATGTTTACTCAACTACAGAGACTGAATATCAGCCTCGGGAGCCTGCATGGAGCGATGACATCACAGAGGAGGTACTTGTTATTTTAAACACAGAAACACAACGCCCCTTTTCTCAAGACTTTAGATCAGAGTATCAGCCTATAAGTTGAGGAACTCACTTCTTGGCAAAACCCCTTTAATGGTTTGGTGTAGGATGAAAGTGATGACAGGATCTCATGAACTCACTCTTTAGTCATAATAGGGTGCCTTCTATTGTTCTGTCCCAGTCTGTACAGCAAAGCTGCAGAAAGCAACAAGTGTTCTTGTTTCTGCTGTTGTGGGCAGTATGAAATATGTGATATTTTAATATTTCTTAATGGATAGTCAGTAAATCAAGGCTGGTTGTAATGTTTTACATATTGGTTTGATGGAGGATGAAAGTGATGACAGGATCTTATGAACTCAATCTTTAGGCTATGTTCACACGGCTTATTCATGACGTAATTGTGGGACGGATTTCGCCCGCAATTACGGCGTGTGGGGGGGGGGGGGGGGCCAGTACCTCGCCGGCCCCAACGACCTTCATTATCCACGGAGCGTATCCCGCCGTGAATAATTGACATGTCACTTTCTCCCCGCTCTCCGTATTTCGTGAGCGGGGAGAGGAGACGGAATCCATAGTTCTTTATGAGAACTGTGGATTACCGTAATGACTGGGACGGATTTCAGCCGGTAATAAGCGCAGTACGGCGTGAATTACGGGCTGAAATCCGTCCCAAAATAAGCCGTGTGAACATAGCCTTTGTCATAATAAGGTGACTCCTATTGTTCTGTCCCAGTCTGTACAGCAAAGCTGCAGAAAGCAACACGTGTTCTTTTTTCTGCTATAGTGGGCAGTATGAAATATGTGATATTTTAAGATTGTTTAATGGCTAGTCAGGGTAAAATATATATATATATTATTTATTTTCATTTTGATTTTCTTGATTATTTATGACTGTAGCTAAAAAAAAATAGGTAAATGCTGGTGGCAGCCAATTGATGGTATGTTATTCACTCCATGATTTAGAAAAATGAGCGAGCACTGAAATCTGTAAATGATTCATCTTATTTGGAGCATTCGTTTGATGCCGCCTTCTGAATCACTGTGGCATGACTTCAGTACATAGTCACACACTTAGCATCTTGTTATGGACTCTTGTAAACAGTTTTACTTTTTTCATTAAATGCCAAATCACACAGTGCATCAAGCCAGGAAAGTGCTGGGGAGAAAGAAAACTAACAATGTGTATTTTCCATCTATTGTGTACGGCATCTGCTTCACATGGGTTTTGTATACAGCATATGTGTGAAGTGGGTATAAGAATATAATCAATGTTATACAACATATGTGTCATATAAGTAATACTATAGAGTATTATCTTGCTGTTTACAGTTGACTGTAGAGAAAATGGAGCAGATTCCGACTGAACGCCCTATTTATGATGCCTCAAGCACTATTTTTTTAACACATATTGGGAGCTGAACGTTGACGTGATACAGAACATTTAAGCCAGATTTCTGCTACCTTTGGTGTTAGGATCCCCTGGAGCAGGTAAACAGAAATAGGAAGACAGATCGTGGGCCTGGACGCTAAGCCCTCCAAATCTATCCCTGCCTGTCCGACCCTAGATAGTCGGCGGCATCTGGGCAATAGTCCCTATTCTGGGTAAGTGAACACAGAGGACCGATGAAACAGACAAAACCGAAGCGAGAAGTCAGACGGACCGAGTCAAAAGCCAGAGCGGGCGAAGCAATGCAAAAACGTGAGGCAAAGACACGTGGAGAAGCAAAGGATCAGAAAAGCAAATAGACAATAGTAACACACACACCAGATCAAGACAGGTCTATCCCCAGCGAGGGTCTCAAAATAGGTGGGGGGGGGGGGGGGGGTCGAACTAGAAAGTCAGGGACCCGGTCCAAAGGGTGTTTGGACCGGGTTCCTGACATCCAGAACACATCCTGAGAGGTGGAGATGGCAGTAAATCACCTCTAATCAGATTCACCTGCTGCTCAGCCCAAGCCAGCAGCAGCAGACAGATGGGTAGGAGAACCTGTCAATAACAATGAACAGAGCCAGAAGGGTCGTGTTAAGACTGATGCCAGACATAAATGCAAAAATCATGGCACATATTCGGCCGTAGCTTCCGGACAGAAGACTGCACCAAGGCCCGAGCAGGCGCCGTCATGACACGTGGGTTGAGAGATTCAATAATACATTTTCCTCGATGTTTAAAAAAAATAGAGTAACTATGTAAATAAATTATATTACTTATCCTGTACTGATCCTGAGTTACATCCTGTATTATACTCAGGCTGCACTCATATTCTGTGGTGCAGTCACTGGTTATACATACTTATCCTACTGATCCTGAGTTACATCTGTATTATCTCCGAGCTGCACTCATTATTCTGCTGGGAAAGTCACTGTATCATACACTTACATTACTGACTTTCACAACATATTAGTTGTCTAGCTCCTGATTATGCTGCAGAGCATGCACTCACTATTCGTGCTGCAGTCACTGTGTACTACATAAGTCAGTAAGAATATTTAATGTATGTACACAGCAACTGCACCAGCAGAATAGTGAGTGCAGCTCTGGAGTATATTACAAGATCTAACTCAGGATCAGTACAGGATAAGCAATGCAATGTATGTATGTACACAGTGACTGCACCAGCAAAATAGTGAGTGCAGCTCTGGAGTTTAATACAGGATGTAACTCAGCATCAGTACAGGATAAGTAAGTATGTACACAGTGACTGCACCAGTAGAATAGTGAGTGCAGCTCTGGAGGAATAATTTAACCAGGATGTAACTCAGGATCGGTACAGGATAAGTAATGTAATGATACACAGTGACTGCACAGCAGAATAGTGAGTGCAGTCTGGAGTATAATACAGGATGTAACTCAGGATCAGGTACAGGATAAAGTAATGTATTACATAGTGACTGCACCAGCAGAATAGTGAGTGCAGCTCTGGAGTATAATATAGGATATAACTCAGAATCGGTACAGGATAAATAATGTATGTACACAGTGACTGCACAGCAGAATAGTGAGAATCAGCTCTGGGATATAATACAGGATGTAACTCAGGATCAGACAGGATAAGTAAATGTATGTACAGTGACTGCACCAGGCAGAATAGTGATGCAGCTCTGGAATACAAGTTACAGGATATAACTCAGGATCAGTACAGGATAAGTAATGTATGTACACAGTGACTGCAGCAGCAGAATAGTCAGTGCAGCTCTGGAGGATAATACAGGATGTAATTCAGGATCAGTACAGGTTAAGTAATGTATGTATGTACACATGACTGCACCAGCAGAATAGTGAGTGCAGCTCTGGAGCATAATACAGGATGTAACTCAGGATCAGGACAGGATAAGTAATGTATGTACACAGTGACTGCACCAGCAGAATAGTGAGTGCAGCTTTGGAGTATAATACAGGATGTAACTCAGGATCAGTACAGGATAAGTAAAGTATGTACACAGTGACTGCACCAGCAGAATAGTGAGTGCAGCTCTGGAGTATAATACAGGATGTAATTCAGGATCAGTACAGGATAAGTAATGTATGTACACAGTGACTCCTCCAGCAGAATAGTGAATGCAGCTCTGGAGTATAATACAGGATGTAACTCAGGATCAGGACAGGATAAGTAATGTATGTACAGTGACTGCACCAGCAGATAGTGGAGTGCAGCTCTGGAGGATATACAGGGATTAATTCAGGATCAGTACAGGTTAAGTAATGTAATGTATGTACACAGTGACTGCACCAGCAGAATAGTGAGTGCAGCTCTGGAATATAATACAGGATGTAACTCAGGATCAGTACAGGTTAAGTAATGTAATGTATGTACACAGTGACTGCACCAGCAGAATAGTGAGTGCAGCTTTTGGAGGATAATACAGGATTAACTCAGAATCGTACAGGATAAATAATGTATGTACACAGTGACTGCACCAGCAGAATAGTGAATGCAGCTCTGGAATATAATACAGGATGTAACTCAGGATCAGGACAGGATAAGTAATGTATGTACACAGTGACTGCACCAGCAGAATAGTGAGTGCTGCTTTGGAGTATAATACAGGATGTAACTCAGGATCAGTACAGGATAAGTAAAGTATGTACACAGTGACTGCACCAGCAGAATAGTGAGTGCAGCTCTGGAGTATAATACAGGATGTAATTCAGGATCAGTACAGGATAAGTAATGTATGTACAGTGACTGCACCATCAGAATAGTGAGTGCTGCTCTGGAGTATAATACAGGATGTAATTCAGGATCAGTACAGGATAAGTAATGTATGTACACAGTGATTGCACCAGCAGAATAGTGAGTGCAGCTCTGGGATATAATACAGGATGTAACTCAGTATCAGTACAGGATAAGTAATGTATGTACACAGTGACTGCACCAGCAGAATAGTGAGTGCAGCTCTGGAGGGATAATACAGGATGTAACTCAGGATCAGTACAGGATAAGTAATGTATGTACACAGTGACGCACCAGCAGAATAGTGAGTGCAGCTCTGGAGGCTAATACAGGAGGTAACGCAGGATCAGTACAGGATAAGTAATGTATGTACACAGTGACTGCACCAGCAGAATAGTGATTGCAGCTCTGGAGTATAATGCAGGATGTAACTCAGGATCAGTAGTGTAAACTATTTTAATGTCCACGCCCCTTTTGAGTAAACTATTAGGGAGCATTGGTCTTTCATCAGTAAGACATTGATAGCAAATCTTATCTATTTTGTAAGGGAGGACGATCCCTTTATCACTCTTCCACATCCGTAGACATACAATACTTGGAATATGCAATGCTTTTTCAGGAAGAATTGCTCCCAGGTGTTCATAACAAATGATCACATCTGTGATCACAATATAATACTGACGTTATAACAGTCAGAACATTTTATTAGATTTATTTTTTTGCTTCCCAAACACCATAGAATTTCTCCTCATTTCATCGTTTACAGGGCACAATCGTAAAAAGGAACATTCAGGACAGTTTTAATGTTTTTCAAAGGAAGCAGCTCATTTCATAACCCAAGCTGCAATGTCGTATTTTCAAGAAAGTCATGTGACTCCTGGTTTCATAACCGCATGTGATGGGATTGCTAATTTAATGAAAGCAAGAAATGATAGTGGGGGAAGAAAATATCAAAACTTACAGCCAAGTTTGTATATGGAAAGTGAATAGTAAAATTTAAAGAGACACAGAATATCCCAATGCTGGGAGAAGTGGCATCAGAACAGGTGACTCCATCAGCAGAATAGCGGGTGCAGCTCTGGAGTATAATACAGGGTGTAACTCAGGATCAGTACAGGATAAGTATTGTATGTACACAGTGACTGCACCAGCAGAATAGTGAGTGCAGCTCTGGAGGATAATACAGGATGTAACTCAGAGTCAGTACAGGATAAGTAATGTATGTACATAGTGACTGCACCAAGAATAGGAGTGCACCTGGAGGTAATACAGGATGTAACGGATCAGTACGGATAAGTAATGTATCACAGTGACTGCACAGCAAATGTGAGTGCAGCTCTGGAGGAAATACAGGATGTAACTCAGGATCAGTAAGATAGTAATGTATGTACATAGTGACTGCACCAGCAGAATAGTGAGTGCAGCTCTGGAGTATAATACAGGATGTAACTCAGGATCAGTACAGGATAAGTAATGTATGTACACAGTGACTGCACCAGCCAGAATAGTGAGTGCAGCTCTGGAGTATGATACAGGATGTAACTCAGGATCAGTACAGGTAAGTAATGTATGTACACAGTGACTGCACCAGCAGAATAGTGAGTGCAGCTCTGGAGTATAATACAGGATGTAACTTAGGATCAGTGCAGGATAAGTAATGTACAGTCATGGGCAAAAGTTTTGAGAATGATACAAATGTTAATTTTTACAAAGTCACTGCATCAGGTTTTATAATGGCAATTTGCATATACTCCAGAATGTTATAAAGAGTGATCAGCTTAACAGCAATTAATTGCAAAGTCAATAGTTGCCTAGAAAATGAACTTTTTCCCCCAAAACAATTTCAACTTCATTGCAGGCCTCCCTTAAAAGGACCAGCTAACATCGTTTCAGTGATTGCTCCATTAACACAGGTTGTGGGTGTTGATGAGGACAGGGCTGGAGATCAATCTGTCATTATTAAGTAAGAATCACACCACTGGACCTTTTAAAAGGAGGCTGGTGCTTGGCATCATTGTTTCTCTTCTGTTAACCATGGTTATCTCTAAAGGAAACACGTGCAGTCATCATTGCACTGCACAAAACTGGCCTAACAGGGAAGAGTATCGCAGCTGAGAAAGATTGCACCTCAGTCAACAATCAATCACATCATCAAGAAATTCAATGAGAGAGGTTCCATTGTTGCCAAAAAGGCTCCAGGGCGCCCAAGAAAGACCAGCAAGCGCCAGGACCGTCTCTTAAAAGTGTTTCAGCTTCGGAATCGTGCTACCAGCAGTGCAGAGCTTGCTCAGGAATGGCAGCAGGCAGGTGTGAGGCATCTGCGACGGCAGGTGGAGACTCATGGAGTAAGGCCTGGTGTCAAGGAGGGCAGCAAAGAAGCCACTTCTCTCAGAAAAAACATCAGGGACAGACTGATATTCTGCCAAAGGTACAGGAGTGGACTGCTGAGGACTGGGGTAAAGTCATTTTCTCTGATTAATCCCCTTTCCGAATGTTTGGAACATCTGGAAAACAGCTTGTTCGGAGAAGACAAGGTGAGCGATACCACCAGTCTTGCCTCATGCCAACTGTAAAGCATCCAGAAACCATTCATGTGTGGGGTTGCTTCTCAGCCAAGGGAATCGGCTCTCTAACAGTCTTACCTAAAAACACATCCATGAATAAAGAATGTACCAGAATGTCTTCCAAGAGAACTTCTCCCAACCGTCCAAGAGCAGTTTGGTGATCAACAATGCCTTTTTGAGCATGATGGAGCACCTTGCCATAAAGCAAAGGTGATGATAACTAAATGTCTCAGGGAACAAAACAGAGATATTTTGGGTCCATGGCCTGGAAACTCCCCAGATCTTAATCCCATTGAGAACTTGTGGTCAATCATCAAGAGACGGGTGGACAAACAAAAACCAACAAATTGTGACAAAATGCAAGCATTGATTGTGCAAGAATGGACGGCTATCAGTCAGGATTTGTCCAGAAGTTGATTGAGAGCATGCCAGGGAGAATTGCAGAGGTCCTCAAGAAGAAGGGTCAGCACTGCAAATATTGACTTGCTGCATTAACTCATTCTAACTGTTAATAAAAGCTTTTGTTAATCATAATATGATTGCACTTGTATTTCTGTATGTGATAAAAACATCTGACAAACACACAAAAACCAGAGGGCAACAGATCATGTGAAATATAATATTTGAGTCATTCTCAAAACTTTTGGCCATGACTGTATGTACACAGTGACTGCACCAGCAGAATAGTGAGTGCAGCTCTGGAGTATTATACAGGATGTAACTCAGGGTCAGTACAGGATAAGTAATGTATATACAGTGACTGCACCAGCAGAATAGTGAGTGCAGCTCTGGAGTATTAATTTTACAGGATGTGAACTAGGAGTCAGTTCTGGTTTTAAATGATTGTACACAGGGGAATGGGGCCCCACTAAGGTGTGTTTTCTATCATTCTGCAGCAGCAGATGTTTGTTTTATGCGGTTTTGCAGTAACCGAGCTGTATATTGTGATGTTCTGCAGCAGCTGTGATGTGTTTCATAAGACAGGGACCGCAGAGACACATATGACATAATCTACTCCTGGTAAAAAGTAGTATTTTAGTCATTCTTATTTGACATTTGATCTACAGATGACCTCTCCTGCAGAAAGAGATAAGCAGCGCCTGCGTAGTACCACACGTCTCTGGTATCAGAACTGCATGTTTCATCGACTTTCCATTGCTGTGTGTTATATGTTTTATATTACATTTATATAACTTAAGTCTATAAACCGAGGTCTTCTAAAGGCCAAAGTGACAGGAACGTTCATGTGGTCACATTGCTACCTTCAGGTTGTTGCTTTGCAATCTCTTCTTACATTAGCAGTGAATAGCGACCATAGTGGCTCCGTAGCCGTGGCTTTAATGTGACTTTATTGAAGGGGGAAAAAAATCTATTAAAAAAATAGTTTTGAAAAAGTCTTGAAATTCATTTAAAAAACAAAAACATTAAAAAATATTGTGAATTCTGCCCCTATTCCTCACGATTAATCGCTCAACGTCTGATGTGTATAATTATTATGTATGCAACAAATCCAATCTGTAAGAATATATTACAGATTGTGCTTAACACTTCTGTTACTTTCTGTATGTAATAGTGCTATGTGTTACTACACATTTTATTGTATTATTACTATATTCATATGGTCCTTCTACTTTTTTTTTTTTTTACTCTAACTGCCTCCTAGTGGTGATAGAGTAAATTTCAATGACCTATCTTCATCAGTACTGATCTATACAAAATATACAGTGAAGGAAATAATTATTTGATCCCTTGCTGATTGTGTAAGTTTGCCCACTGTCAAAGACATGAACAGTCTATAAAATTAAGGGTAGTTAATTTTAACAATGATAGATATAATATCCAAAATAAAATCTAGAAAATAATATAGTATAAAATATATAAATTTATTTGCATTTTGCAGTGAGAAATAAGTATGTGATCCCTCTGGCAATCAAGACTTAATGCTTGGTGGCAAAGTCCTTGTTGGTAAAGACAGTAGTCAGATGTTTTTTGTAGTTGATGATGAGGTTTGCGCACATGTCAGGAGGAATTTTGATCCATTCCTCTTTGCAGATCATCTCTAAATCATTAATATTTTGAGGCTGTCACTTGGCAAGTCGGAACTTCAACTACTTCCATAAGTTTTCTATGGGATTAAGGTCCGGAGACTGGCTAGGCCACTCCGTGACCTAAATGTACTTCTTTTTGAGCCAATCCTTTGTTGCCTTGGCTGTATGTTTTGGGTCATGGTCTTGCTGGAAGACCCAGCCATGACCCATTTTTAATGTCCTGGCAGAGGGAAGGAGGTTGTCACTCAGGATTTTACGGTACATCGCTCCATCCATTCTCCCATTGATGCAGTGAAGCAATACTGTGCCCTTAGCAGAGAAACACCCCCAAAACATAATGTTCCCACCTCCATGCTTGACAGTGGGGACGGTGTCTTTGGGTCATGGGCAGCATTTCTCTTCCTCCAAACACAGCGAGTTGAGTTAATGCCAAAGAGCTCAAGTTTGTCTCATCTACCACAGCCCCTTTCTCCCAATAAATCACAAAAGATCCGGTGTTCAAATTCGGGTTTGGGCCGCACATGGCCTTCTTGGCAGGGGGACTTTGTGGGCACTGCAGGATTTAAACCATTAAGCTTTAATTGTTACCCGGTTTTCTTGGTGCTGTGGTTGCAGCTGCCTTGAGATCATTAACAAATCCACCCCCTTAATTTTAGGCTGATCTCCACCTTCCCGATATAGGGGGTACCCCCACGAGGGGAGGTTTTGCCCCCTAATGTCGATTGCATCATTTTGTTTTTTTCTTTCCCTTTTCTTACTATTGCAAACCCAACATTGTCTCCCTTTTCACCCACATCTTTCTTATGGTTTTGTCGCCCCTTCCACTTTGTGTAGGTCTATGCTTTTTCCCTGCATCCCCTTAGAAACCTTTTTCTTTCCCCTTTTAAAGATTAGAGTCTGACTGATTAAATTTGGGCTGTGGACAGGGGGTCTTTTAAAGGTGACTATTTTAAAAAACTTTCATTAATCAGGGAACAGTTGATTAGGAAACTAACTGGTCGTAGGGGACAGAATCTTATTGGTTGGGGGGGATCAAAAACTTTTTCTTCACAAATTGCAAAAAAAGTATATCATTTATAAATGTGGTTTTTGGTTTTATTTTTTATTTCTACTCTCAAGTTAAAGTTTAACCTACCCCTTTAAAAATTATAGACCGTTCATGTCCTTTGTCAGTGGGCAAAAAGACACAACAACAAAAATCAAAATAATTATTTCCTTCACTGTATAGGTTTTTTTCAGTTCCTGCTTGGGCTACTGTGTTCAGTTATAGATGTACAGTATATGGCAGCATACTAAACTGACTGTAGCAACAATAATTTCTGCCCTTTATTTCTTTGGTGTACAGTTGTGTCAGTAACCCTCTCTTCAGGCTGAGGTGAATCTGCTGAGTTACCATTGAATTGGTAAAGGCTTCACTGAGGCGTGGAGGGTAAGGGGCTTTGTTCTTTTACCCCTGCACTGGGATCTGGACTTCGCTGCCAGGATCCTTGAGGCCTGTGCACCCAGCACAGGCTCTAATGAGAACAGTTGGTACCATAGCGTCAGGCACAGCAGAGTCTAGTCGTCATGAATAACAGGAGTTTAGGACTGGCGAGGAGTATGGTCGGATAATACTACATGCACCATTGTCTTTCAGTTAGAATAAGGACCTATTGCTCAGACAGCACGTGGAATGGGAGTCTCCATTTTAATACACTGTTGTGTGCAGACTTTGGCGTAAGAATCAAGAAGTGTAATGGTTTGGCCCTATAAATGTTCAGTGGCTGGCATGCTGTTTGAAGTCAGAGGAATATGATGCCAGTTGTGGGGAGAACAGCATCATAGTACAGAACCATAGACTATTCATGTATGGCTCCTCGCGCAGGCCCCCCGGGGGATAGTAGTACAAAACCACAGACTAGCCATGTATGGCTCCTCGTGCAGGCCCCCCGGGGGATAGTAGTATAGAACCACAGATGATCCATGTATTGTTCCTTATGCAGGCACCCCCGGAGGATAGTAGTACAGAACCACAGACTATCCATGTATGGTTCCTTGTACAGGCCCCACATGGGATAGGAGTACAGAACCACAGACTATCCATGTATGGTTCCTCATGCAGCCCCCCCTAAGGATAATGGTACAGAACCACAGACTATCCATGTATGGTTCCTTGTGCAGGCCCCCCCAAGGGATAGTGATACAGAACCACAGACTATCCATGTATTGTTCCTCGTACAGGCCCCACATGGGATAGGAGTACAGAACCACAGACTATCCATGTATGGTTCAGTAGTACAGAACCACAGACTATCCATGTATGGTTCCTCGTGCAGCCCCCCCCGACGGATAATGGTACAGAACCACAGACTATCCATGTATGGTTCCTCGTGCAGGCACCCTGAGTGATAGTATTCCAGAACCACAGACTATCCAGTATGGTTTTCAGTAGTACAAAACCACAACTAATTCCATGTATGGTTCCTCGTGCAGGCCCCCCCCCCGACGGATAAAGTACAGAACCACAGACTATCCATGTATGTTCCTCGTGCAGCCCCCCCGAAGGATAATGGTACAGAACCACAGACTATCCATGTATGGTTCCTCGTGCAGGCACCCTGAGTGATAGTAGTTCAGAACCACAGACTATCCATGTATGGTTCAGTAGTACAGAACCACAGACTATCCATGTATGGTTCCTCGTGCAGCCCCCCCCCGACGGATAATGGTACAGAACCACAGACTATCCATGTATGGTTCCTCGTGCAGGCACCCTGAGTGATAGTAGTTCAGAACCACAGACTATTCATGCATGGTTCTTTGTGCAGGCACCCTGAGTGATAGTAGTTCAGAACCACAGACTATTCATGCATGGTTCTTTGTGCAGGCCCTGAGGAATAATGGTACAGAACCACAAACTATCCATGTATGGTTCTTTGTGCAGGCCCTGAGGAATATGGTTCCTCGTGCTGGCCCCCCGACGGTTAGTGGTACATACAGAACCACAGACTATCCATGTATGGTTCCTCGTGCAGGCCCCTCTGGGGGCTAGTGGTTCATTTCCACAGATTTATCAATGTATGGTTCCTCGTGCAGGTGCCCTGAGGGATAGTAGTACAGATCCACAGACTATTCATGTGCCGTAGTATGGTGCCTTGGTGAACTATCTACTAAGTTCTGCTTTGTGTACCTCCTCGTGAAATCAGATGCTTTCGGTCCATTTTGTACACTGCTTTTCCCCTTTCAAGGGACCTGCTATCTAAACCTCAGTACAAGATGAGAAAAAGCTCTTTGGTGCCCATGGCAGAGGATTCATCATGATAGCTGTTAGGTGGATAATCATCCATTCACTATCCACGGTCACCTCCTCCCCCACTAATCCCTAGCGTCCTTATTAATAATCCATGTTCACCATTTCTGCCCATTCCCATAACCTCGACACATGGCGTTATCTTTTTAGAGACAGCGCCAGGATTGTAGATTAAAAATTTGGTAGATATGGGCTGTTGTGGGGCCCAGCCCTAGTCGATACCGTCTCCTTTGCTATTGGGTAAAAAGTTGGAAAACACTCCAGTCTCCATTGTTTAGACCCAATACACATTAAATATATTTGTTTGGGGGCCGTCTGACCCCCCCGCTAAGTGTGTTTGCCCCTTGAATCTCACTTTGCCAGGACTAATTTACAGCCTAAGCAGTTCCCAGAGTTCTTTATGGACCAAAAAAAATGCCTAAAAAAATGAGGCAATCACAAAAGGTTTAAAATTTTCCCCCTTTTAAAGGGGAGGGGTTTTTATAACCAAAAAAATTAACACATGGAGCGTTTTTTTTTTTTTTTTCTGGTGCATTTTTGATGTGTTTCTTGTGCTGAAGGCACACAATTAACTGTACATTTCTGCACAAGAAAGATCCAAAAAGCACCAAAAAAATGCTCCGTGTGAACAGGGCATCTTTTCCATTGGGGACAGTAGGCAGTTGCCCGGGGCCCCACAATAAGGGGCCCCCGGTGGTTATGTATGTCCCGGAAACAAGAACCATTCCCTGGATACCTTGGTTTACTTTGCTATTTAACTGTTTACGTGTTTTTAGGGGTGTGCAAAAAAATTAAAAAAACCCTGGTGGGGAAAAGGGGGCCAAAGGGTCCCTGCCCTGCCCAAATGCTGCAGGACATAAGTGGCTGAAAATAGGGGGTTCTTGGGATGGCAAGCATGACCTGGGGGTGATGTCATGTATTTGGGCATGCCCACGCAGTGCTATCCCCGGGGGCCAAGTGTTGTTGAGACATCTGCGTGTTAAAACCCCCTTTAAAGACCGCGCACCGTCTTTTTACGGCGGCCCGGGGGGGTCTTTGTCTGCAGCGAGTCTTTTGACTCCTGCAGACATCGGGGTTTTGGGGGGCCCGGTGCCGCAGCTGCCGGGGTCGGGGCTAACTACACAGCCCCTCCCAGAGCATGTCCTGAGGGCATCGGGGAGCGGAGGGGAAAACCCCGCAACCCGAGCTTTTAAACCCTTTGATTGCGGCGGGGCGTTACCCAGCGCAAACAAAGGGGTTCCCCCCGCTCTGTCGGGGATCGAAAACCGGTGACCCACAAGCCCGGGGGAACCCCGGGTGGGACATCAGCTCTGGGGGGCCTAGCGGGCCCCGAGTTGTCTGTGTATGAAGCCATTTATTAGGACGACTGTGTGCTGTCCTAACACTGCCTGTTCAACGACACAGATTAGCTGATTTGCATATATGAATTTCTAATACATTACTAAGGTAAAAAAAAAATTTTTAAAAAAAGTTAAAAAAAAGTTTCCCCTTCATGGGAGTCAAAAAAAAGTACAAAAAAAACATAAAAAAAATGTAAAAAAAAAAAAAAAAAATAAAAAAAAATAAATAAAAAAAAAAAAATAAATATTTTTTAAAAAATAATTTAATAAAATTTCACGCAAAAAAAAACCTACACATATTTGGATCCACAAAAACCATAATAACCTGTAAAAATTAATCTACAAGTTATTAAGTGGAAATGTTTAAAGGTGTAAAAAAAAAAAAAAGAAAAAAAAAAAAAAAATTTTTGGAAAAAAAAAAAAAAAATACGCAATTATTTATAAGTTACTTAAACTATTCCCTTATAAAGTACAACTTGTCTTGAAAAAACGGGGCCTCATCCAACGCGTCATTGAAAAAATAAAAAAGTTACAACGTTTAAATGCAAGGGGCCAAAATAAAAAAATTTTGGGTCTTTTAACTATTTTCAGGCGTTTTCGGTTTAAGGGGGTTTAAAGGCACCCTTGGGCATCAGCATTTTGTGTGAATGGCATGAATATTTTTTATTTTTCCTTCAGCCCCTTGTTTTGGGGCCCACCCCTTATTAAACCCAAAACAATAATTACCATTTTTTATCCCAACTAACTGACCCAATTTTTAATTGAAAATGAATGTCTGCAGTTTGGGGATGTTTGGGTTAATTTTAAAAGGAAAAAAAGAGGAAAACCAAAACGCATTTTTCGCGTGACAGTAATTCCTCCGGGTCCCCCTTATTTTCCATTTGCTAAACCCAACTCAGCATGCTCCCCCCCCCCCAAAAAAAAAAAAAAAACATAACACCTGCAGCATCTCTGGAGGTTCTTGACCCGTAAATTTTTTTTACGTTTTTAAAAGTGGTATTTCAGCCCAGACGGTGGGTAGAGGGGGGGGTCCACTACACCAGGGGCCCCCGGAATCGGGAAAAAAGAGGGGGTGCGAGCAGGAAGAACAACTTAAAAGGAAAAGAAAAATTTTTCTGGATTTTCCCTGCATGGGATTATGTAAGGCTCACATGCCGGCATTTCTGCAATAAAGTATAGAGGTTTATACACGTGCACGGTCAGACAGACACATCAACAGATTGGTTTACATTTCCAATAAAAATAGGCTCGATTATTACAAGGGATACAATATTTAAGGAATATTCCACCTAGAAATACATTTCTCACATCCCCAAAAAGGTCTAAATTTTAAATCTCCACTTCTAAAAATTACTAACAAAACCCCAAAACCAAAAAAATATTATATTCATCCAAAAAAAATTAAAAAAAAAAATATTTCACTTTTTCCCAATAATAAAATTATAAACTTACATACACCCATAACAAAACTAAAAATTTACATCCCTTCAAAAAAATCATTAAAAACGATAAATTTACATACAACCCAAAAAATCATTTTTGAAAATTTTTCCCCTACAGTCCTATAAATCTTATATACTGAAAAAAAACCCACATACTATCCAGAAAAAAATTTTTATTACTGATTAAATCCCCAACAGTTTAAAAAAAACCCCTTATAATGTAAATCTTCATAAAGCGTCCAGAAAAACCATTATTAGAATAAATTTTTTAAAAAAACCCGACAAATTTAATTTTTCTTCCCTACCCAAAGATAAATCTTTTTAAACCCGGGGGTAAATTCCTTTATAACTGTGTCTTCATACAGCTCCAGAAAAAATCATTTATACTTAAAAACTCAATAACCGACCAGATAAATCTTATATCTATTCACATACACCACCAAAAAAATCATTAATACGATAAACTCAATAAAAAGGTCCAATAAATCTTATACTGATTAATCTTACATACACCGTCCAGATATATCATTATATACTGATAAATCTTACATACAGCGACCAGATAGATCATTATATACTGATAAATCTTACATACAGCGTCCAGATAGATCATTATATACTGATAAATTTCACAAACATCATCCAGATAAATCATTATATACTGATGAATCTTACATACAGCGTCCAGATAAATCATTATATACTGATAAATCTTACATACAGCGTCCATTTAGATCATTATATACTGATTAATCTCACACAAACACGACCAATAAACGTTTAAATACGAGAATCTTAATACACCCGACCAATAAATCAAAATATTGATAAACCTTACTCACCGACCAAATATCATTAAACTGATAAACCTTACTACAGAAAAA